>JAYJLV010000027.1:12781322-12803708 GCA_036873485.1 Torymus texanus | reverse complement strand
CTTCTCGCCGGAGGCAACATGGCCGACTTCCCCCACTCTCGCAATTAGAGTGAGAGGGAAGATCGCAGTCCCTACACCGCGCTGGATAGTGCTGCCACTAATCGGTGGGGGCCTAACTCACCTCTCAGCTCTCACTGGGTTTTGCGCGAGCGCTGCGGGTTGCGGGCAGGACGGCAGATAACAGTGCTGTGCTGTCATGTAATTTTAAGTGAATTGTAGAATTGTAAACAGAGTTGGCCCTGAATAATTGTAAATAGTGTAGGACGTTGATCATTTATTAACTGTAGGGTAAAATGATTGTTAGACGAGCCTGCGCAAATACAAATCGACTCCATTTATGCGTATTGTTTATAAATAAGGACAAGGTTTGTTAACCTTATTAGATTATGTGTTTAGTTGGTTTATTGATTTGTGTTTGCAATATTTACTTTATCTTTATGTAACGGATATATTGTATTTTCAGGTTGCCTAAATCTTTTACATCATGGTTACTGGACCATCTGAGCATGGCATCCAAGCCGATGTAGTTTTTGTTATTGAAAGTACAGCCAGTAATGGTGCCTACTTAAATGAGTTTAAAACTAATTACATCATACCCACCTTGGAGTAAGCAGAAACTTTTTACCAATACTTTTTTTTTTATTGAGATTTTTACCAATACATTCTTAACAGTTAAAATAATCATTTGTTTATTTTTTGTAGATACTTCAGCCAAGGTGGTATTGAAAATCGTGAGTTTGCATCTGAGGTAAATATACATTTACAATTTCAAACAAACATATTTAAAGAAAAAGCAATAGTTTATTTATATATTTATGTTTAATAACTTGCAGACTAGCCAGACTCTTTATGGAATCGTTACATACAATGCATCAGACTGCCTTCCGTCACCAATTACCAATGCTTTTGGACCATACTCAAACCCACATAAGTTATTGCTTACTTTGGAGAATCTAGAGTAAGTTTATTTTCTTTCTATATTTCTCAATCTATAATAAATCATAAATTTTTATTTTAACGCTCTCATTTTAATTTTTTTAAAACAGAATGGTTGGGGGCAAAGGAGAATCACATGCCCACATTGCAGAAGGATTGGCAACAGCCATACAATGCTTTGAAGATTTACAAGTGCGAAGAGAACCGAATGTAGCCTCACAGAAGCATTGTATCCTTGTATGTAACTCACCACCATACCAAATTGGTGTAACAGAGTCTTATACCTACCCTGGATATACAGTAGACCAGTTGGCATGTCTTTTCCAAGAGGTACGTATATATATTTGAAAGTTAGAAAAATCTTTTATGAACATTTTTATTGTTTTTTAAAGTTTATGACTTTATAAACGTTTTTGTAAGTTTTTAATTACGAATATAACTTTCTAGAAAAAAATAATTTATTAACTTAAACTTACAAACATCTATAATAATTTTAATTTTCCTCATTTTTCTAGCGAAACTTCAGTCTGTCGATACTTTCACCTCGGAAAATCTCCGCGCTGTACAAACTCTTCGAGAAGGCCGGTGGTGACCTCCAGTCTTCGCAGACTAAAAACTACGCGAAAGACCCACGTCACCTCGTGCTCCTGCGTAATTACAATCTGAAGGAGAGCCCAGTCAGTCCGACTACCGCGGCTACGGCGGCCGCAGCAGCTGCTGCAGCGGCGGCGGCTGCCTCAGCTGCGGCGGCGGCGACAGTTCCGGGAGCGCAGAACCCCGCCCAGATAGCCCTTAGCCCGCTGCAAAGTAATGACAGCCCTAACCCCAACCAAACACAAAACATTACTGTTTCACAACAACAACAACAACAACAACAATCTGTCACACAACAACAAGCACAACAGCAACAACAACAACAACAGGGCCCACCCCCCTCCTTCCGTTCTCAGACCACACCACAGAACATAAACTCTGTGCAACAAGTCAACCAACAACAACAACAGCAACAACAACAACAATCCATGAACGCGCAAATGGGCGGTAGACCGCAATTCAATCCGCAAATTTCAGCTCCGCCAAATTACCATCCGGCGGCCATGGGCCCGAGGGGTCCCCACCCGCGCGCCTGGATGCGTCCGCCGTTTATGAACGCGGGCCCACCCACGGGGCCCCAGGCCGCCGCCCCACCCCCACCCACCAGTACCCAGCAGAGCAGCGCTCTCATCGCTCAGCTATCACAACCGCCCAACGCAATGGGCCTCAATGTGCAGCCGTTCGCCCAGCGCATGGAAGGTAAGAACTTCAAGCCATTGATGGTTGCAACCTTCTATTGTTTTGAGAATGTTCCATCGAAATTGCGATTGGAAGTGTTTTCGTTTGAATTGAAATATTTTTAATGAAAGTTTAAAGAAAACAGATTGTTCAAACTAACAAATGAATAATTTTTTCTTTTTTTTTTTTTTATCAAAGAAGTAATGTCAACTAATATATGATATTATGAAACTTGACTTACAGTTTGCTTTTGTTCTCCAAGGTATCAATAATTTTATTCTTTTTTTTTTTAATATAAATTAATCAATTCAAACGAAAGTACAATTTTATTCCTTTCGTTAAAATCTTGGAACCAATATATATTATATATAATACAGATTATTATATTGTTGCAGCTTACATGTATTTATATGTAAGAGCAATATTCATTTAATCATTCGTACATTTTAATATCTAGTTAATCAGTAATGCACGTAAGGTACCTAAATAGTACGTTATTTATATAGTAAATAATTATTTATATTATCATTCATAACGAGAGAGTAATACCAGAATTTTATCCTTTGAACAAACGGAAACTAAAGAAATTTTTACATATTTTACACGCATAATATTTTCGAAAAGATCATTCAAAATCCTCAAGTCAGTTTACATGTAGATGTAATTTCGTACACTAATGCATCATTTCAAGTTTAGAATTTAAAGTTACTTTTTCCTTATTATGCAAGCACTCCTTTAAAAGAATTTGAATATCCCGCGCTCGCGTCTTCGTCAAAATTGAAACAAGTAGGTATATGAGAGCGCTGAACGAAGGCCGTCAAAGTGACATCATACCAATAATTATTATTGGTAGTATCCGCCTATACCGTGATCTCATTCAGGACTTGTAGACATAACTAAAAAAGAAGTCTTGTTCGAATTACTCTCCTAGTAGAGCTTTTATTTTGGTTTTTCACTAAATGGAAAAAAAGAAATACATATGGCAACGAGAATTTATTGTCTCTCCGTGCTTTTCCCCTAAAACAGATAAGTTTCAATTTTCTCCGTTATCTTGCTTTAAATTTTTATTGTTTGATTATATCTGATAACTAGTAATATATATATATTTATGCTTCAAAAGTATTTTTTTCAAGTGTTTATTTTCCTATTTTGTTTTAGGAAAACTACTTGTATTGCAGCTTTTTTTATTTATAAAACGATATCAGGTGATTATTCGTAAAAAAGCTATAAGAGATAATAATTTTCATATAAAGTTTTAGGGTGGAGACCGCGATCTTGTTTGCCCCATTAATAATAAGCAAAAGCATAAGCTAAAAGTATTTATGCACTGATGTAAGTTATCGAATATGAGTCAAAGGAAGTTTTTGAATTCGACGACAATTAGGGATTCGAGAACCTCTTTGTCTGCGTCTACTGCATACTTGTACGTGACCAAATTAGACAATCGTAAACGCGAGGGTGACACCAAGACGACGATGAGAATATAGTCAAAAATCGTTTTGAATTATTGTCGGGCCCAATATCGTGTAATTTTGAAACAAAAAACATACAATACTCAAACGTCTTTTTTTCATTTATCAATAAACCCGACACCTATAAAAAAAATTACTATATTTCCAAGGTGGTATTACTCTCTCAACATCAATCACACATAATAATTCAATTCACGGTGCTGGTAGCTCGCTAACCAACTAACAACCCTCTCAACTTGTATCACGCGATCGCTAAACCAACTTTTCTTTTTCTTTTTCTCCAAATCTCGCAATCTAGGGGCAACAAATCCTACTATGGCCACCAATCCTCAGAGCCAACAACAGCAGCAACAACAGCTCAGTCAGCAACATCAGCAACAGCTGCGTCTCAACATGCAAGCAAACCTTCAGCAACAACAACTCCAACAGCAGCAAAACGCTGTGCAACAGCAACAGCAGCAGCAGCAACAAAACTCCGGTCAGCAACAGCAACAACAATCGGTGCAACAGCAGCAGCAGCAACAGCAGCAACAACAACAGCAACAGCAGAATGCACAACAAGCGGCGATGAGTGGTATGCAAGGCCAGCAGGCACCGCCAGGCCAGCAACAGTCCCAGCAGCAACAGCAGCAACAAGGCGGACCGTCCCAGCTCAGTGTAAGTATCGCGTGCTTTGTTGATGAATCAAGTTACTTGATGCGTTGTAGATGCGATTATCTCGTTGTAAGCTTATACTCTTAAACGATTACTTATTTGGATATTTTCATCTTATTACAGGGCAATGGTACAGGTGGACCAGATCGCACAGTTATCTGGAAGGGTATGCTCGAGTGGGTGGAGAAGAGCAAGAATACGAACGATGCGCAAAAACAGACTTGGCAGGTACCGTGTCAGGTGTCGTCGACCTCGAAGGACGGCGAGCCAGAAGTGTAAGTATATTGTTGGATTGCCAAAAATTTATTGTAAAAGGGTGAAGTTTCGAAGTGGTATTAAATGTAATACATGTTGTCTTTACAGGAAAGCAGAATCGTGGCCCGTTAAGCTCATAATGCAATTGATGCCAAAAATGTTGATTGGAAATATTGGCCAAGCTTACCTGAAAAATTCCAAGTCGGTAGTATTCTACCCATCAGCGTGTGACGCACTTGAATCGCTTATCAAAGTGATGTCGAATGGCTTTGTAAGTAACAATTTATAGATATAATTATTTTATGATAAATAAAATATGTACATTTCTAACATATATTGTTTTATAAATTACAGGCGGGATGTGTGCACTTTACATCGACATCTACGTGTAATATTAAAGTCTTGCTACTACTATACACTGCCGAAAAAAGAACATTTATAGGATTTATACCAAATGATCAGCAAGCCTTCGTTGACCGTTTAAGAAAAGTTATTCAGCAGCAAAAGACAACACATGCTATGATTCGTCAAACTCCAGTTACATTACGAGTAAGTATCTATTAATATAAAAATTATGCGACTTACGCATAACATGAAATACTACTCTTTTTTTCTCATCTTATAGCCAGGATCTGGTCCAGGATCTGCGGGCGCCGGCTCGAATGTAATGCCGGGCGGTGTACCGAACGCCGGCATTTCTCAGAGCGGCATTCTCATGTCGCAGACGAACACCATGACCATGGGCGGCGGTCAAATAACACAAAATGTCATTCCTAACAATGGAATGCCGCAGCAGTCCCTGTCATCGTCGTCAGTGCAACAGAACCAGTTGAATATCCAGGCTGTGGGACTTTCTGGAGCTGGCGTTGGATCCCAAAGCCAGATGAACGCGGGTGGTGGTATGGGTGGTGGTGGCGGTGGTGGTGGTATGACTGGCCAGCAGCAACAAATTGAAATGGCTAGACAGCAGAATCTTATAAAGATTCATCAGCTGCAGCAAACTCTAGAGGCTGCTCAGCAACAGGAAGCGCAGTACAAATCACAGGAAGCGCAATATAAAACACAGATGGACGTTGGAAACGTAAGTCCCTTACGTGGTGTTCGTAATAGCAATAAAGGAAAATACCCGAAGTCCTTAATAAGAAAATTTCTAGACTAGTACTTAATTAATTTTCCCTCGCAGATTCAGCAAAATCTCGAACATGCACAAGCTCAAGAGATGCAATATAAGCAACTTGAACAGGCTCAGCAGGCTCAGAGAGGCTTGAATCCAGGTCCTGGCATGCAGGCGCCACAACAGGCTAACGCACAAAGAATGATGCGGCCCATCATGAATAGTTCAATGGGACTGCGACATTTATTGCAACAGGTAAAGAACACCTTTTTTTTAAATAATTTTTTTAGCTATTCTATTATTTCGTTTTCCTGTAATATTTACATATTGTGAAAACTTATATATTTTTTAGATAATTATTAAAATTAATTCAATGATTGATTTCAAACATAAATTTATTAAATCGTTTTTAAGGGTATATTAGAACCAATTACCGATTCCTTAGTCGAATTTTACATTTTTTAAATCTAGTTTCAACTCTTTATCTCAGTAATATGGTGTTTTCATTGGGCTATTGCACACCGGATGACAAAAATAATTAATGAAAATCAAAATTGAATAAAAACAATGGAAAGTACGAGAACGTCGATGAGTATATAATTCCATATGGGCTCCGACATCTGAAATAAATAGTTATATTTTCAAGTTCAAAATAATCATTAAAACTATTTTTTAATGATTTGACAAAATATTTCAAATAAATATTTATTTTATAAAATATTTATGTTTTCAGCAACAGCAACCGCCGTTCAGGCAAGTTCTTGGAATGCAACAACAGATGGTCGGTCCGCGAGGTCAGATGGGGCCAAGGCCAATGGCACCTGGAAATCCTCAAAACCAACAATTTGACGAAGTATCTAATTACGACTTTCTCGGATAAGATAATCTAGATTACTATACAAAGTTAATTTTATATTTACATTATTTTAATAAAAAACAACTGATCTTTAAATAAATTAAAATTATGTTTTTTTTATTACATAAAAAAACCTTAATAACTTTTTATATGCATATATTATATTGTAAAAGACAACGTTTTTTCAATTCCGTGTGATAATGTACGATAAGAACTGTGTTCTGTACGATCTGGTAAACAGTTTGAACTCTATTCACGTCACACGTATATGTTCTTTCGATGAAAACATGAATAAATCACATCATTACCGACCACATGTAGCGCGACTTACCGGCAGAAACGCACGTGGCATTCGTTGTTGTGGCATGCCGCACCTGTAATAACTACACGCGGGATCTTACATCTTAACCCTGTTTTCTTCAGATCGGATCAGATCACGCACATTTTTTTCCAATGCTCCGGAATTACGAAACTGATCAGTATGCTTATTACATGACGCACGCAAATTGTAGAGGTAATCTCCTCAGCTTCTAAGCGTTCGCTTGGACATTCAACAGTTAATAATATTATTGTCGTTGAAAGTTTAGTTTAAAATTAAAGAGCATCTTTTTATTTTGAAAAATTGTAGATTCTTATTTGCATACCGCCATCAGTGGAAAAATCAAACGTGCAATACGAAAACAATTACGAAATACTTCAGTTGCGTCAAGCCACCTACAGTTATATATTTTTGTAGAATTGAGTTGATAACGAGAACCAGTGAGATAACGCGCTGACCCTTTCGTCACCCGCCGAGATCTGGGGGGTCTTCTAAACTCGCTCCACTAGTTTTTAAATCAGTCTGAGAAGACGATCATCGCGCGACTGATATACCTGTGATATACAGAGAGCTCAATATTTTTTCAAAATGGTCATATTGAAATTTTACAAGAATCCAGGCTTGAAGCCTAGTCAATTAAGAAGTAAATTAGATAATTTGACAAAAATATCAAAATCTATTAGTAATGTTGAAGCTGAATTATGTTACTACATTGAGTCTAAGAGTGTCTTGAGTAAAGATGAAGTAAATACATTGAAGTGGGTTTTGTCATCTCCATTTGAGCCAAATCAACTGGTAAATACAAGTGCATTTAAAAATGACAAATTAGTCATTGAAATAGGTCCAAGGTTTGCATTTATATAATACTTTTTTAGTTTTTAAATATGTAGTATTGTTATAATTATACTTTTATTGTAAAACTTTGTAGATTAAACTTTTCCACTGCTTTTTCGAGTAATGCAGTATCTATTTGTAAATCTGTACAAATAAATGTAACAAGAATTGAAGTTTCTACAAGATACTTAATTTATTCTAATAATGCTTTGGATAAAAAGACTGAGAATGAGGTAAAAAAATTGATCATTTGATTATATTAACTAAATTAAATCATAATTTTTAAATTATTAAAATATATGAAACATGAATGAATAGGTTGTCAATGCCCTTCACGATAGGATGACTGAATGCAGATATGTAAAACCAATAGAAACATTTGATCATGGATTTAGGCCTGAGGAGTGGTTTGAAGTTAATGTTTTGAAACACGGAAGAAAAGCTCTAGAAGATGTAAATTCTAAATTAGGTACAAAACTTTATACAAAATTATCTTTCTTCCTATAAATACGTTATATATACTGTATGAAAGATTTTCTAAAATATTTATAATTTAGGTCTAGCATTTGATGACTGGGATTTAGGTTTTTACACAAATATGTTCCAAAATAAACTTAAACGTAATCCAACAAGTGTTGAATGCTTTGACTTGGCTCAGTCTAATAGTGAGCATAGTCGACATTGGTTTTTCAAAGGTCGTATGGTCATTGATGGAAAAGAACAAGACAAATCTCTTATAGATATGATTATTGATACTCAGAATACATCAAATCCAAATAATGTAATCAAATTTAGTGATAATAGCAGTGCTATAAAAGGGTTTGAAACAAAAATATTACGTCCAAAAAATACTGGTGCACCTAGCTCCTTCAGTGTGGAGCAAACAAAACAGCATCTGATTTTTACTGCTGAAACTCACAATTTTCCAACTGGTGTTGCTCCATTTAGGTAAACATTATATTAAGCAAATTATAAACCATCATATTAATTTGAGTAATTTAACAAGAAAATTTTAATTAAAACATTTAGTGGAGCAACAACTGGTACTGGGGGTCGTCTCAGAGATGTTCAAGGGGTGGGCAGAGGTGGTTATTACATTGCTGGTACAGCAGGATATTCTGTTGGAAACTTGCACATTCCTGGTAAACAGTGTTCTAATTCTCTATTAATAACAAAGAAATAATAATTCAATCCATTAAAAAATTTCATACAAAATTTAAGGATACCAATTACCGTGGGAAGAAGAACAAGACAAAAAAAATTCTGTATATCCCAGTAACATGGCACAACCACTCGAAATTTTGGTAGAGGCCAGTAATGGCGCATCGGATTACGGTAATAAATTCGGTGAACCAGTGGTATCAGGATTCGCACGATCCTTCGGAATGGCAGATGCAACTGGCGAACGTCGAGAGTGGATTAAACCCATTATGTTTAGCGGAGGTATAGGCTCGATGGAAGCTAACATGACGGAAAAGTTACCGGCAGAGCCAGGTGGATATTAAATGACAAATTAATAATAACGTAAAACCCAGTAGTATGTTAACGATAAAATTAATTTATTTTTGTACATTGCTTAGGAATGCAAGTTGTAAAGATCGGTGGTCCAGTGTATAGAATTGGAGTCGGTGGTGGAGCTGCGAGCTCTGTTGAGGTATTTTTTAAACAATTAAATCAACACTTAAAATCTCTCGCAATACTTCATTTGAATGATATTTTATTAGGTGCAAGGTGACAATGAATCCGAACTCGATTTCGGAGCTGTGCAAAGAGGCGATGCTGAAATGGAGCAGAAGCTTAATCGCGTAGTTAGAGCTTGTATGGAGATGGGAGACCAAAATCCCATTCTTAGTATTCACGATCAGGGAGCTGGTGGCAATGGTAAAAACATTACAAAACAACAAAATTATAATTGAACGCGATTTTTTAATTATTTTATAAATAATTACGTCTATTTAAGGTAACGTATTAAAAGAGCTGGTAGAACCGGCTGGTGCTGTAATATTTTCAAAGAAATTCGAACTCGGAGACCCGAGCATCAGCACATTAGAATTATGGGGCGCCGAGTATCAAGAAAACGATGCAATTTTGTGTAAAAAAGAAGACACTTCGGTTCTTGAGAAAATTGCAACTCGTGAGCGATGTCCGATTAACTTTGTAGGTACCGTCACCGGTAACGGAAAAATCATTCTTTCCGAAGAAGACAATTGCGACGTTAGCAAGTACATGAACAAAAATTATGCCCCTAAACGTAGACACCCCGTTGATTTGGAGTTAGAATTAGTGCTTGGAAAGATGCCTAGAAAGGTAATAATTTAATGCACACTAAAAAAACAACTAAACTATTTGCAAAAAGTATAACATTAACTATTTTTATAGACCTTCAATCTCGAACGAACAAAAGTAAATCTACGCTCGATTCAACTGTCTAACGTTCCTACGATCGAGGCGGCTCTAGATCGCGTTTTGCGATTGCCGTCTGTGGCCAGCAAACGATATCTAACCAGCAAAGTCGATCGTTGCGTCACAGGTCTCGTAGCGCAACAACAATGCGTAGGTCCGCTACACACGCCGCTTGCTGATGTTGCCGTCGTCGGGCTTTCCCATTTCTCAACTGTGAGTTTATATTTTCATTCTAAAATAATCGCTAATTAGTCATTACCGATGTTTATTATTTTTTTTTAATAAAATATAGACAGACATTTTTTAATAAAATATAAACTATAGCTATAAATAATTTCAATTATTGTATTTGTATAAAATAGTATATTCATGTATTTATGAATTTTTAAAGGTTTCCAAAATAATGTTTAAACAAAGGAGAGCAAAGAATTTAACAACTTCTTCATAATTATTTTTCAGGTCGGTATCGCCAGCTCGATCGGTGAGCAACCGATCAAGGGCCTGGTGAGCGCCGCGGCAGGCGCGCGTATGACCGTCGCCGAAGCCCTTTCGAACCTTGTGTTTGCTCGCATCTCCGAGCTGGAGGCAAGTGCCACCAATTTAGAATAAAAATTAAATACACAAATCTATATTCAATGAATCGAAACACTAAGCTTATTGTATCTTTTGTGGCGTAGGACGTTAAGTGTAGTGGTAACTGGATGTGGGCTGCCAAATTGCCGGGCGAAGGTGCCGCTCTGTACGATGCATGCACGGCCATGTGCGATGTGATGAGGGAATTCGGTGTAGCTATCGACGGTGGCAAGGACTCGTTGAGCATGGCGGCACGCGTCGCCAAGGGCGAGGTCGTCAAAGCTCCCGGTACCCTTGTCGTGTCGTGCTACGCGCCCTGTCCCGATATTCGCCAAGTGAGTCGTTATTGTGTCTTCTATATTCATGTGGGAATTCATTTGAGTTACTGTAAGCGTAAATCCAGCTACTGCAAATTTTTACATTACAATTCTTTTATAAATGATAATCAAATTTTGGGCCACTAATAGCAGTTTAAAATTTAAATAAATTAGAGAAGATGTTAATAAGGGTATGGTTACATTTTGGCTCTAATATTTAAAAAAAATATTTTTTTTTTAAATATTAGATAAAAAATAATGTATCCATGCAGCAACATTATAGTTAAAGAAATTTATATCGAAAAACAAAATATTTTTATTGTGCACTAATTTTAGGTAGTGACTCCAGACTTAAAACTACCTTCTCTCAAAGAAGAAGGAAGTCTGATCTTCGTTGATTTGTCTGCTGGTAAGAGTCGTCTTGGCGGTACGGCCTTCGCTCAAGTTTACAATCAATTAGGCGACTCTACTCCCGATGTAGAAAGCACTTTGGCAATTAAGAATGCCTTCAAAGCTACGCAAGAATTAATCAGAGGTAAAAACATTATAAACAAACACTGCTAAACCTTTCAATCGGAAATTTGACATATGATTATTTTATTTGTAATAGATGGTAAAATAATGTCGGGACACGATGTAAGCGACGGCGGGATCATTACCTGTATTTTGGAAATGGCCTTCGCAGGAATCTCAGGACTTAATGTAGATATTAGTCACAAATCAGGTTCTCCTGTTGAAGTATTGTTCGCTGAGGAAGTTGGCTGGGTTCTAGAAGTTGGCCAGAACGATGTTGAACAAGTGTTGGAAGTTTTTAAGAAATACCAAGCATCTGTTGCTTATGTTATAGGTAAATCCGTTGGATTTGGAGTAAACTCTGAGGTACGTTTTAAAAAGAATTGCTTCTTCTACTTTTTAATAGTTTGTCTAACTAGAATTCTTACGTTTTAGATCAAGGTAACAGTCAATAAAGAATCTGTATTAAGCTCAACAGTAATATCTTTAATGAATATTTGGGAAGAAACTAGTTATCAATTAGAACTCCGCCAAACTAACGCTGAGTGTGCTGCACAAGAATATAAAAACTTCAAAGACAGAACTAGTCCCGCGTACAAACTTACTTTCAATCCTGATGTTCCACTTCCAGTAAAACCGAATCGTAATTATCATGGTTATCCGTATTTTTTCTATAATTTTTAGTTTTACCTGTCTAACCGGTGAATGTTTCTTTGTAGTTAACATTCCAGTAGCAGTTCTTCGCGAAGAAGGAACGAATGGAGACCGAGAAATGGCAGCATCATTAGTTCATGCTGGCTTCCAAGTTTGGGATGTGACAATGCAAGATCTTTTGAACAATGAAATTACACTCGATAAATTCAGAGGCATTATTTTCCCTGGCGGATTCAGTTATGCTGGTGCGTTAAATTTGATACATATTAATAAATTTTGTGACGAAGTTCAAACTTTTTTTAATAAACTTTTGTGACAAAGTTCAAACTTTTTTTAATAAAATTTTGTACAAATTTTAGATGTACTTGGATCAGCTAAGGGCTGGGCAGCTAGTCTACTATTCCACCCGTCCTTGAAGAAGCAACTACAGGACTTCATAGCGCGTCCCGATACCTTCAGTTTAGGAGTCTGTAATGGTTGCCAGCTCATGAGCTTGTTAGGATGGATCGGTGAAACTGATGATGGTAATCATTGCTATTAGTAAAAATAAAAATTGTAAATTATTTGTAGTATTCATCTCAATTTTCTAAATATTTAATAATTTAATGTAGGAAGACCGAATGTCGTGTTGGATCACAATGATTCCGAACGTTTCGAGTGCCGATGGTGCACGGTTAAAATCGAAAAATCGGCTGCAATTATGCTCAAAGGCATGGAAGGAACTGTATTCGGCGTGTGGGCTGCACATGGTGAAGGAAAGTTCACATTCCGTAACAAAGATATTCTTGAAAAATTAAAAAAACAAAACTGTTTGGCAATTAAGTATACAGATGATCAGGGTGTTCCCACTGAAAATTATCCAATGAATCCGAACGGCAGTGTTGGTACGTTTGCGATAATAAATAATTTAAACTCGATAAAAACGAAATGCTAAAATCTTTTTTTCTTTGCAAAACAGAGGGAATCGCTGGCGTTTGTTCGTCTGATGGTCGTCACTTGGCTATGATGCCGCATCCTGAACGATGCACACAAGATTTCCAAGTACCATGGGTACCTGCTGACTGGAAGCACAAGTCTTCGCCATGGCAAAGAATTTTCGAAAATGCTTATGCTTGGTGTTCATCTAATGCTTAAGTGCCTGATACTAATAATCTCAACTAATTATAGTTTCACGTAATACAGAATATGAGAATCTATTCTGATTTTTTAAAAATATTTTTATATACGTATTTCTAGGAATAAGATAAACAATCATGTTAATTAAAAAAATGATTTATATCTGTTATTTTTACACGTGCCTTGAATAATGTACAATAATTACATTTCGCGTCAATGTTACAAATGACATGCAAACACGTATTTTTATAATTATAATGACTTAAAAAATATTATATATGTACATATGTTTTGTTACAAAAAATCTAAAATAAAAAAACAAATAAATTCAAAAATTTATTAAAATTTGCAAAACCTAATTTAATTCTGCCAAAGCCTCAAAACTTTGTCTTTTCCTCCTGAAGCAACCCTGATTCCATCAGGTGCCCAGTCAACTGCATAAACTTCATCTGCATGGCCTGGTAAGTCTTGACTAAGTTCTTTTGTTTTCATGCTCCAGACTACAAATAAAATTTGTTAGTAATTTTTTATCCAAATAGATTCTTGATACATTATTGTAATATGAAATATATACCTTTTAATGTTGAGTCAGCACTTCCACTGACTAAAAGACGTGAATCTGCACTCCATGCCACTGAATATACAGCTTGAACGTGCCCTCTTAGAGAAGAAATATATTTACCAGTATTGGCATCCCACAACTTTATAGATTTATCAAAAGATGCAGAAGCAATCAAACGGCCATTTGGAGAAAATTTAACATCATTAATTAATTGTTGATGTCCTGTCATTCTTGCTAAAAATTAAAAAAAAGATGTTAATTTAAACCAATTATTTTGATAATGTAAAAAATGTTTCATAGCATTCAATTTACCAATAGGTTTCTTTTCCTTTTCTGGTTTCCACAAAAATAATGTAAAATCATCAGAGCCAGAAACAAGTTTTTCTTCTCCAACAGCTTGATATTCTTTTAAGGTATAAGCCTGAGAATCGATGTCTTTATTTTCTTTGGTCTCAATGATACGGAAAGGTCCTACTCTAAGCACATAATCGACATTTAAAGCCAATGTATTAACCCAATGGCCATGGCCTTCTAGTGTTCTACAAAGAACTCCCTGGAATTAAAAATGCAAAATAAGAATACATAATAAAAGACTAATTTACATACTTTACAGAAATAATTACTCACATCTTCTGCTCTCCACACTTTAATAGTTCTGTCTTGTGATGCTGAATAAATTAATCCTCTACCTCCCCATTTCACACATGTGACACTTTTAGTATGACCTGCTAATACTAGTAATGTTCTACTGAGTTTAGTGTCCCATATTCTCAAATCACAATCTTTAGAGGCGCTAATAAGTTTTCGGCATTCCAGATTTTGATGGTAAGGTTCCCACGATAATGATGTTATCCACATTTTGTGTCCAACCATATCTTTGCCTAATTGTTTACCAGAATCTGAATCCCATAAAATGATCCTTCCATTTTTACATGCAGAAGCCACTTTAGTACCACATGGGGACCAAGATAAACACAGAACCCAGTGTTTGTGTCCAGTGCAAACATATTTTGGAGTCTGTGTGTAAATGTCCCATAATCTTACTGTTGTGTCACCAGAACCACTCGCCAATGTCTGTCCATTTGGTGAGAATGCAACTGATACCACAGCTTCTCTGTGACCTAAATAATTACAAACAAAAACCAAATTAATATTATATTCTAAACTTAAAAAACATCCGATAAAATTTATTAACATACCTTCTAAAGTGCCAGTGCATCGAGTGACTGCTCTAACTTGGAAAATAGCCTGTGGTTGGTAAACAATTTCAATAACATTTTCACTCGTGTTGAAATCCTTGATAGTTTCCTGCAGTGAATTTGTAATTTGTTCATCGTCGATGAAGAAGGCCAATGGCACGGGTTCATCGAGTTGCAGTAAAGCATTGACAATCAGTTGCAATTTGTCAACAGTAACGTTTACAGGAAGATCGAGCAGTCCGCCTGGTAGTACTTCACCCGCGTCCGATTTAAAGCGCGAGAGGACTCGCTTCACCTCCTCAGGATTCTCTTCGTCGACCTGCATTGTATGCTCCGGATTTTCAAAAAGCCGACTATAAACACACGCTATAGTCACGTGGACGTGGAATGCACATAACCTGCAAACAGCAGACAGGAGCGGAGAACACGCGGTTTTGGTATCTGTCGGCCTCGGCTGTCGCAGTGTCGCTGTCCTCGTTTAATCTATCATCTGTTTTCGTTCATTCAATAACTTCACGTATACGTAATACTATATATATAGAGCGATCTCTGTATTATCTTTTTCTATCTCGGTTAGTTGGAAAAAAGATAACACAATATTAAGTCGGTGATTGGTTGTGATATTGTGTACGCACGGCTCAGTTACCACGCGGTACAAAACTTAACCTACGATCATATGTTGTTGAACAATATATCAATGTTTAATTTAATAATTATTTAGAGAAAATATAACCAAATTAAATTATAATATTTAAAGAAAAGATAAACTTGTAACAATGGGTAAACCAAATCACGGTAAGATTAAAAAATTATAATTTTATAGTTACGTAAATAAATAAACTGTTTTAGTTCATTACAAATGTAATTTTAAATTTATAGGTCAAGGAAATTATAAAAACAAATTATCACGAACCTATAGGTTCAAAAAGAAAACTGGAAGAGTGAAGAAGCCAACAGAGAATACAGATGTAGTAAAAGATCAGGCTAACAAACCACGAATTGTTATTCGTAATTTGTCTTTTCAAGTAAGTTATTCTATTTGACTATTGGATTTCATGGAACTTATAAATACTATTTATTTTTAGACTACAGAGTCCGATATTTATAAATTCTATGAACCATTTGGAAAAATTGATGAAATTAAATTACTAAAACGTCCTGATGGAAAACTTGTTGGCTGTGGATTTGTTCAATTCAGAAATATGGAAGATGCTTCTAAAGCTATTTTTAAAACAAATAAATCAAACTTCTTAGGTAAATATTGAATGCTTAAATTTATAATTCCATTACAGTATTCTATTTCATTTTGATATATATTTATTATAGGCCGTACCATAAGTAGTGAATGGGCTATTCCTAAATCACAATTTGTTGAAAAAATAAAAAAAGAAGAAGAGTCTGAAGAAATAAAAGAAGAAATTGCTGAAGAAGCTACTAATGAGCAAACAACAGAAATACAAGAAAGGGATACAAGTACACAAAAAAATAAGAAAGATAAGTTTCCCAAGAAAAATACACCTAAAGCTGAACAGAGAAAATTATATAAATTGAAAAAAAGACAAAAAAGATCTAGAATTATAATTAGGAACTTACCTTTCTCTATAACTGAAGAAGCAGTAAAAGAACGATTTTCAAAGTATGGAAACATAGAGGAAATTAGGATGATGAAAAAACCAAATGGTGCTCCTACTGGGTGTTGTTTTTTACAATTTGACCGTGTTCAAGCCGCAGCACAATCTATTCATCATGAAAATTTAAAAGAATTCCTTGACAGATCAATTGTTGTAGATTGGGCTATTGCAAAAGACAAATATCAAAAATCTGGTGAAGAAACTGACGTGAAAACAGAAAACGATGAAGATGATGGTGTTGTCATATTAAAAGAAGAGAAAAATGAAAACTTAAATGTAGGTGAAGTTAAAATTAAAGAAGAAAAAGAGAGTGACGATGAAATAAAAAGTGAAAATGAAAGTGACAATGAACAGAGTGATGAGGTAACTGACAATGATGTAAATAGTGAAGAAGATGATGATAATAACGAAGAAGATGAAGAGGAAGAGGACAAAAAGAATGTAAAACTGGAATTGGACAATGAATCTGTTAGTTCTCAACATCCTCGTAGAATTTCTAATGATGTTAGTGAAGGAAAAACCGTTTTTATAAAAAATGTACCATTTTCTGCAACCAATGAAGATCTTAAAGCATGTATGGAACAATTTGGACCTGTTTACTATGCTTTAGTATGCATGGATCGATTAACAGAGCATTCAAGAGGAACTGCATTTGTTAAATTTAGGGTGACACTTTTTTTTTATTATATTATAAATATATTTATTATATTACATTATATTTATTATATTTTATTTCATATTATAAAGTATAAAATGTTGGATGCCAAATAATGTTAATATAAAAATTTTATAGGATGTAGAAGATGCAGAAAAATGTTTAGCAGCAGGAACTGAATTAAAATTGCACGATCAAATTCTTGATCCACATAGAGCACTTCACAGGAATGAGGTAAATCAAAAGAATGAGGACAAGAAGAAAAAAATTAAGGACTCCAGAAATCTTTATTTAGTAAAAGAAGGAGGTGAGTTTATTTATATTGTTTTATACGCATGTATCTTAAAATTCTATAAATTCCAAATTCAAGCAAATTTTTAATTTCATCATAAATCTATATTATGTAAGTATATGAACCCAACTTCTTAAATTCTATATTTTATCTGTTACATCTAATTCTCTTAACATAACTGAATATTTACCGAATATTTACCTAAAAATTTCGTACACTGTATACATTTTACACGTCGTTTCATGTAACAAGGTTTTCGAACACGGCTTAAATAAGTAAAAGAGAGAGATATTTTTCGCTCATGACAGACTAGTCACGCGACATTATGCAAAAAAAATTCTTGCACCATTCAGTCGCTTCCTTTCATGTAAATCAAACAATCGGGCCCAAACGAAACTAAATTAAAACTAAATTTCGCTTTCGTCCGCAGTGATCCTGGCTGGATCGCCCGCCGCTGAGAGCGTTTCTGCCTCGGACATGGCACGTCGACTGCAGCTCGAGCAGTGGAAGTCGCAGATGCTGCGCAACCTGAATATGTTCATATCGAAGACACGGCTGGTCATACACAATCTGCCGCCGACAGCGGATGACGCCAAACTACGACAGCTCTTCAAAAATCACAGCAGGCCTGATGCGGTAATCATCGAGGTAAACAGAAATGCTCATTTAGCTCTCAATTCATCTTCTTAGTATTTATTTTCATCTGTTTGTTTATGGTATTTACACGTTGTACTCATGAATGGATGTTTCTTTTGTTATTACAGGCACGTGTGATGCGCGATCTGAAGAACGTTGACGGCCAGGGTATCGGTACGTCGAAGGAACACGGTTTCGTGTCCTTTGCCGATCATGAAGATGCTCTGAAGGCACTCAGAAGCATTAACAACAATCCAAATATTTTCACGAAAGCCAAGGTCTGTTTGAGATTCGGCAAATATTTTACTATTTACACGGGCTAACGTCACCCGCAAACGCGCGCGAAAGAGAGAGAATTAATCCGCATCGTTCTCGCTCTGCTTGGCAAATGATGTAAGACAAATTGCTCTAGTGCTCGTAATGGGTAATGTTGAAGAACGGTTACGTAGAATAAGTGAAAATAGCGCGTGTGCAATGGTATTTTTATTTATTTATTTTTAATTTAAGTCGATTTATAGTTATTATAGTGTATTTAAAAAATTGTAATATTGTAATACGTAATACGAGTAGTCGATAAAGAAGTTTATCGACGGCTTAGAATCTAAATCTACTAGCAGAAATTTTAATTTATGATACAGTTATCTAGATTTATATAAGTAACATTATATAAGAAAATTATTGCTCTAATTACGCGATTGCAAAGTTTACATATGCGCGATTATATTGAATCATATTTATAAAATCTGCATACTTTAATGTTTTTGCTCTATTTTTTAAACATGATTTTCATAACACTTCGGTTTTTATTTT
Organism: Torymus texanus; assembly: GCA_036873485.1. Taxonomy (NCBI): domain Eukaryota; kingdom Metazoa; phylum Arthropoda; class Insecta; order Hymenoptera; family Torymidae; genus Torymus; species Torymus texanus. The sequence goes on along the minus strand of JAYJLV010000027.1, from coordinate 12,784,635 downwards.
TATTTGGCATGTAAATGAACTTCATTTGACCAACATCAGTACTAATCCTTTTCTCTTTAAAATTAAATTGCAGAGACCAATCGTTGCCTTCTCGATAGAGAACCGAATCATGGTAAACGCGAAACAGAGGAGAATTGAAAAGAGCCGTCAAAACAACCCTCTTTGGCAGGGCAAACGTCAGGCTGACAACCAAGAACCTACGACCGGTGGTGACAAAAAACAAAATTTCAGAAAGAAGATGAGAACCGCAGCACCGAAATCTAATGAAGCAGCTAGCAACGAGGAAGCCCAGTCGTTCGTGGGCTCGACTGGCAAACCTGGCGTGAACAGAATGAACGGCAAGTTCTTCATTAAGAAGCAAGCCGCACTGCACAGCCAGAACCTTAAGGAGCAGAAGAAGAAAGCAAAGAACCTGAAACGCCTTTCGGCGCAAAACAAGGAAATGGCTGCAAACCGTAAAGAAGCGAAAGTATGTATCGTCATAATTGACAAACATTTTTTTGCAAAAATAATGTATCCTTAAGAAGGTAATTGATAACCCATCAATTTTCTCATTCCAGCCGAAACAGGGAAGTAAGCAGCAGGATGCAGACGAGGCCAATTTTAGCCGACTGGTAAATAGCTACAAGAACAAGCTGTCCTCCGTGACGAATTACAAGAGCAAGTGGTACGAAAACAGCACCTGAAGAAGAATCACCCTTCCCCTCCCCCACGGCCAAGAGTCAACGAAAGCGTGAATGTCTGTCTATGTGTATACGAGTGAACGAGCGAGCGAGAGAAAGAGAGTTGCGTAAAAAATATATACTTTTTAAGAATAAGGTCGAGAGCGTTTTGAATCCCCATGTCTCGCTTCCTCCTCCCGTTCCGATTCTCCCACTTCGACCATGCGTGTGCGCGCGCGAGCACCGCTGCTGCACGAGTCTTTGAGCAGCGAGTGAGGGACTATGCCGCTGCCGGCGTAGCGGCGAGCCTCTCAGAAGTACATTATCAACTAATCGCGCTGGTTTTGAATGATGCCAGCGCAAGTACGCGCAAGCGGCCTGAGGGAGTCTACACGTTTCTTTCTCACTAAGTGCGTTTGGTCATAGAGTAGTGTGTAACAAAGTCATTAGAGATTTTTTTGTTAATTTGTTGTTGCAGTGAAGTGATATTTTTTTTGTTTAGTATTTTCGAAACTGTTCAGTTCTGTAAGAAAGAAATACCAGGTAATAAACGTTTACTTAGATTTTTAAATCTTGGAAGTCTTTTTAATTTCTTCTTACGCCGTTGGGATTGATTTTTTTTAATATATCTTAGTTTTTCTCGATAGAATAATTTTTTTATTTTTACGTTGACTAATCAGTTTTTTTTTCTCTAATTTCGTTTGAGTTGAATAGAAAGTACATTAACAATTTTTCCAACATTTCATTTTCATTTTCCATTAAAATTTATAAGTGACAATTGCTGATAAACATATTGACAATAATTTAAAATTTAAATAGTACATACGAGGATTTTCATTTATCTACCCGCACACAGCATGGTGCTATAGCCTAGGAGAAATTTCGATCGATTGTGTTTGCTGTCTTGCAAATCATGATATGGCTTTTATACCTCTGGTCCTGCTCAGTATTTGACACGGGTAACCGTTTTCGAAACTTCAGTTTGGCAATATCGCGAAAGGGCTTTATGAATGACTTGACTATTTGTTTTTACGTAAACATTGTACGTTAAAAGTATAATAAAATAAAAAAATGTTGATGTAAAAATTTGAATAATTATTACAAATTAATTATCTATAACAACTCTGAAAAGTTCTTGAAGTGAAATTGGAGCTGATAAAATCTTTTAAAATTGGCTAAATTATATTTATTTTCATGAAAAGATTTCGTGACTTCTAGGAAAACTTTCACAAAAAATGAAATCTATTTCTTCCTTCTCATTTTTAACATAAACAAATAAAATAAAAAACTTTTCTAAAACTTAGTAGACATAAGATCTGGTATTTCCAAGAATTCGCGATTTTTTCGCAAAGATGTGCGAAAATATTTTTGACTAAATATACATAAGTATATACAAAATCAAGATTCAACTCTCTACAAATTTGTTAATTTTGTTTGTACAAATGAATTTTAATAAGGCTTGATGATTTTCAACAGCTTCAACTTAATCTTTACAAATGAAAAACTTTTTATAAATTATTACAGCATTGAAACCTGTTTATTTATAAAATAAGATAACATTTGAAATGGTTAAAAAAAAAACTTCTAGAAAATGTAAAAAATTCTTTCACTCTGAAAAATACTTTATGTTAAGTCTCCATAACAATAACAAATATTATCTACCTTCCGCATCAAATATCTATATAATCAATATCATATAAAACAAACATGAACCAAAGTATTTATCACCATAAATCATAACTTCAACAACTTCAAAAAGTCCTCTTCCACGTTTACCATCTCATTAACATCATTAGCAACTACGCCGTGCAATTTTCTCGATAACCGTATAATTCACACCTCTAAGTCGTCTGCTCGCATAATACGCATAGTAGCTCAAATACCAGTCTATTACATCAATATTAACTGAAGTTTTTTTCTTTTCGCGCCCATATAGCCGCACGTGGATTACGCTCTAATGACATAAGTCGCGTAACTCTTTCGTGTGAGACCGATTGGCGCGCGCCCGGAAAGAAAAGCCACGCGCGCGCGCGCGCGAGCTCGATTCATTCCGTATATAAAAATCAAAGTGAGACGGATTAGAAAGAACTTTCCTGTGTAGTAATAGCGACAGCAGTAGCAGTAGCAGCAACAACAACACTTGGGTGTGCTTTATAATTACAGAGCGAGCACGACTTTATGTAATGACCACCGGCCGCATCGAAGCGTGTCCTAGTCGCTGGACGACAACGCGATAATAATATAACACTACCATAGATTTATGCGTACATCGCTGATATTTTGATCAACGCGGATATATATATCGAAAAGGAGGATCCTGTGTAGTTGCTAGTGGTGTTGCGCAAGTCCAGGATGGCTACTACGACTATGACGATTGGACAATTAGGTATATGCATGTATATATAAGACGCGTGCATGCTTATATAGCAAAAGAGCGTTTGATACGCTTTTTTGACCCCCGATTGGGGAGTACAGCTCGAGTTATGCAAGGGTGCGCGGTAAAAGTACTTCCTCGTAAATTTTACCGGGTTTCGCGGGTGGACGTTTAGAGCGCGAATGCGCGCTCACGCGTGCATATATATGTGTGTGTGTGTGTGTGTGTGTGTGTGTGTGTGTGTGTGTGTGTGTGTGTGTGTGTGTGTGTGTGTGTG
>JAYJLV010000027.1:12743814-12781222 GCA_036873485.1 Torymus texanus | reverse complement strand
GGACCACCCCAGAGCACATGTTTGCCACCCTCGCCTTCGGCTCGGGTGGCAATTTACACGTGCTCTGGGCTGGCCAACTCTTTACCTCCCTTGTTGTGTAATATACTATTTTCAAATCAAAGGTTTTTAAATTCGGAGCGACTATTCTTTTAAATTTCTAACTTGTACCTTAACCTTTCACTCTGTGTGACTTGCGAGTCCTGTGACGCAGGCTGTTGATGCCGAGCAACAGCCGAATGGAACGGGAATAGCGCTGATTGGCTGTTTCTATGACGCACCGTCTATGCCGTATCTCTATGCTGCTCCATGTGATTTCAGTCTAAGGCGCATTGTACATAAACGCCGCGCTCTCGCTGCTCTGTGTATAAATATATCTATAGATATGGTGCGAGTATATATATATAGATATACCTTATACAGAGGATGGCGAGGGCGCAACGAGGGCACGGCGCTTACGTACAATGCGCCTTATAATGATGCAACGCTCCCGCGTCCCGCCCTTTGGAAACTCGGCGCTTTACTGAACGCACGGTGGCGCTGCGTTACCGCTATCAACGCAACGACGTTTCCTGAGATGTTTTTCAGTGCTTATCTCTCCAAAAATCTATTTATATATTATAAACGATCGCATATAAATTGGAAAAAAATTTTCGTTCCAGATAGTATTCAGTTACTAAGTGGTTTAAATAGTAAAACAATTGGTACTCCAAAATTATTATTTCGAAATTATTACTGTTTTGCCTCTCAAATACAAAAAAAATAATAATTTTAATTCATTGAACAAAAAGTAATGAAAAAAATTATACCCAATGAAATTGGCTGACTATAAAACAGCATGGTGCGATTAACTTACCCTATACGTTGGTCACTTTTGACATAGCATCTGCCCCCGCTGCTCGTCGCCCCCTCTTCAGCGTTTATAGCTTATTAGAAATATACACTGCTGAATTAATTCTGTTATTTAAAAAAAGAAGAATACAAATGTAACTATAAAGTAGAGAGTGGAGAATGCAGCAAGAAAGGTAACTAATAAAAGTAATACTGTCAAGTTCATATGAGATATAGAAAGAAATATATTTCAATGTTAAGTACAACATTACGTTTCGAATAACAACATATTTACGTTATTGTCTATGCGCATCTTCTTTTAATTTCAGTTCAAATGCAGTGTAGGTAATACATCAATCTGTATATAAGTAATAAACTCGTATGAATATAAATGTTTAATATTAGGATATCCACTGATCAGGTCCAATCGTTCGATATGTAACGTCAATTTATCCATCAGTGATGACGTGCTGACGACGGCGAGTATCACTATCTAATAAAGCCTTCATTCCAAATATCTTTAGCAGTTTTGGCTCTAGACTCCAAGGATGTTCCGGTAGATTTATTTTCCGAAATAGATATACTTTGTACAAGGCAACGCACAATGTCAGAAAAGTTAACCACATTGTGAAAACAGCGAACATTATGACGTGTGGAATAAGCGGCTGGAATTTTTTAAGTAGTTGACAATTTTCTAATGTCTCTAGTAAGGGCGACACGGTAGAGGACTCCATGACGCTCAAGGGATAGACGACAACTGACTAAACTTGCAGGCAACGCGTGACGCGTAGCATCTATGCCTTTATACGTGCTTTTAGTTTCGGGCTCGAAAGATTCGATTGTCAGCGTTTGGATGGGGGAAGTTTGTGGGGGGATTACCAGTAGGGAATTCTGGGACCGCGAGAGATATATACTGCATTAGAAGCGTTTCATTTCGTTTGCGTGGAAATGTTTAAAACTCAAATAGAAAACGTTTTCGAAAAATTGAGATCAGTATGAGACTTTTGCTATTGAATCGCGGATTAGAAAATTATTCAAATGGAAGATACTTTGTTAGAAAGTAAAGTATCTTATCTCGAATAGGTGAAACATATATATGTACAGATAGAAATAATAATTGGGGATTTATTGTCATGGATAAAATGAAAATTTTCCATTATTTATAGTTAAGTTTAAAACAAATGTATAACATTATATTAACTTTACTACACTGCGAGTGAAGGGTTTGACTCATCATGGACTTTTTCCGTGCTTTGTGGTGGGTGAAGCTCACCTCGTTAATAAACTATAGCAACATCTACGCGTATTTTTCTGTCCTCGACTTATCACTGTGTCGTAAGTGCAAGCTGATGCCTGTTCGTCTTCCATCAGGTATTCCACACGTAATGTTTATCTTCGACATTTGATATTTATTATCTTGATCTTTTGTTAGAAATAAAAATAGGTATTAAGGTGCGCATAGAATATATGTATACTATTATACATATATTTCAAGAGTATGCAAATAGGTCTCAAATGTAAAATATTTATCAATAAATTGATAAATAAGTATTTTAAGTAACAAAAAATATTTTCTTTTTACATTTTAGTATTTATAAAATATTTATATTTTAAATTAGTTGTACTGTAAATAAATATTTGCAACTTTTAAATTAGAATCAGTTGAATGAGGTATCTTACAATATTTTTAAATAATGAATATTGTTTTTATCTTTCAAGTGGGTGCCCTACCATTACCGACCGAATAATTCATACACTTTCAAGCTGATTAAAAATGAAATACATCGAATCACAAAAAATCAAAAGAACACTCCTCTGTGTTTTTTAATGTTCTACCTCCCAGTAAAAGTTTAAAGTGAAAATATTAAGTTTTTGCAAAAACAACTTGACAGGTTGACGATAACTTCATAAATAACTTTTTTAAGTACAAATGGGAAACCTATAACTTACCGATATCATATGATTCTTCTTTTTTCTTCTAACTAGTATCTTAACAAGACACATTGTTTTCGGAACATGATCGACTTCAATTCGATAATGTAAAAAGTTTCACGTTAACATAAAATAATGTGATAAAGAAAAGTGCAAATATTTTTTATGGAATTGTAAAGTTTTATAAGAATTAAATATAAATAGTTACTAATAGGCAACAATTGATGTTCAAAAAATATTAAAAATAAGATGCGTCGAACTATGAGGGACAGAGAGTTAGAAATTGATAGGAATAAAAAAAACACGTGTCTAATGAATAAATAAAAGCCGCTATAAAATACAAATGCAATTCTTTGTACGTAATCGATTGTTTTTTTCTTACCAAACGGATGTATATATCCATTTTTTGTATAACACATATAAATAAATAATAACTATATAAGACTTTTACAAGGTATCAATTAAATCGATATGAGTCGATGACGGCGAAACTTTTTTCTTTATGATGAAAATATATATTTAAAAAAAATTTTCAAAAAAAGAAAGCGATCGTTAAGGTAGAAATCTTGTCGGTATTTTTCATCAATTTTTATTCCAAAAGTTGTAGAAAATTTAATTAAAATATAAAAATTCGTTTTTTAAACATTCGATTTAGTAATATAGAATCATCTTGTATATAATTTTACATGTAATAATAATTTTTTATCATTTCTACTATAAAATCTAATGAAATTCAAAGTAAGCTATAGATTAATAATAATTTATAATTATAAATTTGTATTTTGATTAAAAACGAATAATTATGCAATGTTAAATAATGTATTGGTCATTTCACGATGAAAAAATTCATGGAAAAAAATATAGTTCTATGCGGCATAAAATATAGCAAACAGAGTAGCGATCCGTCCCGAGCAAGTTCGGGATCGACCATTTTCTGTTCCTAAACTACATACATACCTACCTCTAGAGCCACAAAACAATGCAGCAGCTGTTGTTCAAGCCAAACTTTATTGACCCTGAATTTCTTTAGGAGGGAATTCAGGTATATATGGGAAGGAAAAAAAGATAGTATGCGAAAAAATTTATATGAATGAAGTAGACAAATTTATTGCAAAGTGGAGTATAAAAGAACAATTTTCATTTCGATCACAAATTAATAGTACAGTTTCTCACTTGTATTATACGACGCAAACAGTGTAAACGTGATAATTATTCTATATAACGACAGACCAGTAAATGCACGCTTTCGCTCAGTCAAGTTACAATCCGATTTTACATACATGAATATTCTCATGATTTTTTTGTTTTTATTCAGTCGTGCATACAATCGCCCCTTACATTCAATATCCAAGCTGCAAGTTATCAGACGTATAGAATAAACTTGCGAAGAAACTATGGAGGAAACAGCGTCGACAACTAAACCAATCACAAAACGCAGCGAGCGCTTCGTTCCTCTTTCTTCACCTTCACTGCCACTAGTCGATAAGCCTGCTTTGTACGAGCGTAGTACTTTTCGAGACGCTGGCGTTTCTCCGTTATGTAGATCCAGTAGCAGCGAGCCGTGAAGATGAACCAGGTAATGTATATGATGATCATCATGAGCATGACCATGAAGGACGAGAACAAGTTGTCCAGACGCAGGCGATCTGGCCTTTCAACAGTCAACCATTCGATTACTTCCATCGTGCACGAGGGTCAGTCGACAACTGATGCAGGCTTTGAATTGCGTTCGTTTTGATTGCGGAGGCGTCGTCTCGCGATGCACATGTGCAGCGAACTGCAGCAGCTGGCGTTTATATTTTCAGCCTCGGGAAATTTCGGAAACGATCGACGGCGATGAGGGGGAAGGCGAGGGGAAATTTTTCGGGCCGTGTGTGAGAGCGAGGGAGCAAGAGAAAGAGAGAGAGAGAGAGAGAGAGAGAGAGAGAGAGGGAATAGGTGGGACTAAGCGTGGGGTAGATTTTCCTCGGCGTCGGATTTTTCTTTGTGTAAGTTTTTCTATGATATGGTGCAGGAACACGTTTCCGTTGTATATTCGTATGCAACCTTAAGGGTATACCTTGTATGAACGTAAATCGTGAAAATTAGTTTTAATTAGAGGAGAAGTGAATTTCATTAACAACGGGTTTACTTGGTATAATTCGTGTTATTAATCAGTTTGTTGTCGGGGCCAAGTTTTTGTTGCTATTACAAATAAACGATTGAACGGCGGTTATTTTTTGTGCATATAAATCGTGACCGCGCAAACAAAATAATTAGTTTATATATCACCGTACTGAATCACCGCACATATTTTCGGAATTATTAAATCGTAAATTTGTGTAATTTTTTGACGAACAAAGTATAGGTATTATAACGCATATGAAACACGAAAGCTTATCACCTTGTATGAAGATGATTGATCAGTAAATAAATATAAAACAAATTGTAAATGTAGAATTTATTCATGTTCGATAAAAGACGCATAAGAATAGATTTCTCATTTTTAACAAAAAATCGTTTATAATTGCATAGTTAATGGTAATTTCTCCATTGTTACAGCGAAAAGGAAAAAAAATTAATAGCTAACTAGCAATATTTTATATGGAGTACATTCAAAATAATTTTAATAAAATGTACACTATAATCATAATCAATTAATGATTGATATAAGAAACAAGAAAACTTCATGCTATAACATCCAGTTATATTGCAACTCAACCTATAATATATTGTTTTTCTTTTATAAAAAAGAACTTACGAAAAAATATGAAAAAAAATATTATTTGATATAAAAATTATGGTTGTGTTACTATTTTAAAGGTATAGAGTACTAATATTTATTACGTGCTTGTTGGTATTTGCCTCATAATTATCTTAATTAATTTGAAATCTGCAGTCATTTTTTCAATTTTCCATTATCATTATTTCATATATATACCTACAACCAAATCATTGAGAAAAAACAATAGATTAAACTAAATGAAAATACGCTCAAGCACATAACAATAGCGTCACACAATCGTTTTCACAAGAAACCAAACAATTCAATTAGTCATTTTAAATGTAGTCTATATCTACATACAGGGGGTAATGATTTTTTCAATTAAAATAGATACAAGTTTAATAATATTATTACTAAAAAAATACTTTTTTCAAGCATGCAAAGTTACGTTTCCATATGAGTACGTATATCAAATAAAAGTATTAAGTTGCAATAAGGAATAAGAATTATTAAAATTAATCCATCAGTTCTAGAAATGTTTACGTTTTCGTAACCAGCTTTTGTCCTTATTCCTCTCAAATTTACATCTGTGTTATTGTATTCGTTCACATGGCAGTAGGTATTATCAATCGTGCGTAAGTAAACGTGGGATTACTAATGACTAAATTTATTGAATAGAGTCTGTTTACATCATCTTTTTAATACGCATGTTTCTGTAAATTTTTATATTGCATTGACATTTTTACAATTTATAGTGGATGATTTATTTACACGGAAAAATGCAATAATGCTGCAATCGCAAGAAAATGAAAAGTTTAATAGCATTAGATAGTTGGATATAAATACAAGTGCAGGTAATTCAAGTATTTTTATTGTCTTTACCAATGAATAACAATTATAAAAATCACTTAATCCAGGAAATGCGCATGCCTGTTGTTACATGATTGTCGCAGTTAATTTAATAAAAAAAGCAAAAATTTAAATCAAAAACCCTTTTTGTACAGTATAAGCAGAGATCAGCCACCATATTCACCCGTAGCTGTACGTAAATAGATTCACGTAGAACCATCATGTACACGAGCTACAATGGCTGGTCGAACCGCTCCAAGTCGACAACGGACGTGTACCGTGCATCAACCAGCGTAAGCGAGCTCGAGACCGACTCGTCATATCCACCAGCCTCCTTCTCGACCTTGTCACGTGTCGGTAGTCGTCGTCGTCGTCGCGAAACCACAGCATCATCACCCAACATTTCGCGCGCCCGCTCTTACCTTACCGACGATGTGCGCAAGCAATTCGAGCATGGCTTCGAGACTTCTTCTACGAGCGACGAGTGCAACCACCCTACTGAGGACACGCCGCCGTCGAGCGCGCGCTCTAACAACTTCGTAAAACGATTGGTCGAGACACTCGAAAGACGACAACGCGAACAGCAGCAACAGCAACAACGCAATGTCATCGGTGGTAGCAAGCTCGTGAACCACGAGTTTTACAAAGTAGGTGGTGTGAGGGGCGGAGACACGGAGGTAAGGAGGAAGCTGACCGAAAAGGTGCATGGAAAGGTACTCACGGGACGACTGGCACAAGAGAAGAAAGAGAGAGATGAGGATCAGGAGAAACCGAAAGTACCGGAACGGAAGTCGACGGTGCTCGAGGAGAAACCAAAGGTGGTGCTCGAGAAGAAGCACGAGGAGCGGCCGACAATGCCAATACGGTGGGTATATTATGTTGCCGTTTTCTTGCTAAACGATTCGCTAATTAAATAGGAACAGGTTGGATGGATTCTTAAAAGTTCGTTTTATGTATTTTAACTGGTCACGTTTACGGATAGTGGTACACGTATTCGGAGGAATGTCCTGTTAACAAGAACAACTCAATGAATGATCTTTGTCTATGGTACTCTTAATGGTTTCAAAGATTTTACCAAGTTTTTCATTAATAGCCCGTTTGGTATAGGGTAATCACAGTCTGTTGAACCTTTTTAAAACCTCTTATACTTTGCACAAGGATTTCTACAGCGTGCATTTTGAAAAGACTATTTATGAATTTGCTAAATCCATGCTTGCATTCCTATATAAAAAAATGACCATACACAAAAATTCTCAATAAACATATATTCTCTATCGGCCAGAATACGCCCATCACATCTGGAGAACCTGTACGAACACGAGGAAGAGTACGTCTCATCAGACGACGACTATTCCTATCGAGCATACTACGACGAGCGCGAACCCTCAACCACCCAAGAGAACGACGCAAATACGACTTCCAAATCGTCCAAACCGAAAAAAATTACAACGGCTCGTCGCACACTGAAAAATGTCATCACAACACTCAAAAGCTGGCGGTTAGGTTCTAAAAGTCTGCCTAAAGGTTCGCGTGATTACTACGCAACGCGTGAGAGCCTCAGCGAGGAGATGCGGGCGTTCCGTCGCGATACAATGCCTCGACTTATGAAACACTCGCAGATGAAGAATCTACGAGTTGTCGAACAACGCGACAAGAAACTCCAAACACCACGCGAATTCACCAATTCGATTGGTAGTCCCAGTATGATGGGTGAGGAGAGAGAGCCTAGCACTGCGACCATACACTCGTTGCACGGTGCTCAGGGTAGATTGTCGAGGTATCCGGATGTCGCGAGGGTAAGGATGTTCGAGCTGGTGATGGACGAGACTGACGATGTGCCACATTGCTCCAAGAAGGTCGATGTAAGTGATTTTTATTTGAATTTTAAGACAGTTTTGAAGCTATAATTCAAGCAAATTAATACAAATATATATGATCAAATATTTATGAATTATGTATAGTATTAAAAAAGGTCAATTTATAGAAAGCATCTGTATTATATTTTTGTAAGCTTTCACAACTTTTTGCTAATCTTAAATATTTTTTTCTAAAATTTCTCACAAAAAGAATCTTTGGGTTTTTCCTGAACATTCACAATTTTCATAAATTTCTCCATATATTTTTATAAATCGAAGATGGTTTTTTCATTAAAGAACAATCAAATAATAAAAAGTAACACAGAAAAGTTAAAAAAATGCATGGTTACATCTAAAACCTACCACATTAGAGAAATCATTATAATTAAAATTAAATTAGACTCTTTCACAGCCACCATCAGTACCGGCATCACCAGGTGCACCAGAACCCGAACCCTTGATTCGCCCGGAAATGTATGATATCGAGAAACGCTACTCCAGCGATTCGGATAAGGTGGAGTTACGCCGCTGTATGTCTTCGCAACTCAATGCCTCGACAACAACCCTCGACGTCATTTACGATGTGCCAAGGTCGATCATACCCATCACCGAGGATATGATCGTTAATCAACGGCTGCGATTGTCCTCGGGCCATGAGTACGCCAATATCAGCAGCGACATCGGTGACGATGACGATGACAAACGCTTGCACTGTACCGCCTTTACCACTTTTTAAAATATAGATAGAGGAAGTCTGTTTTTTGTAGTACCTGTTGTTTTTTTCCTATTCGTGAGATGATAAGCGTTATGGTTAAGTCATTTGATGGAATTATATTTATATTACTATTGTTATTATTGCCATAGATTTTATTATCGTTCTTGCGGTGTATTTACAGTAGATACCTTTTAATTTATTTTTACACTCTTTGTACAAATAGACGCTATAGTATAAATTGAATTTGAATGAATCTTTTTGTAAGAATTAATAATATTGATTCTGTATTTTTAACTTTACATTCATGTAGTATCATATATAATGACACAATGTTGACGGGTTCCTTGTATAGAAACCAAATAAAAATACCGCAGTGTGGTATCTTATCCCTTTATATTTCCATTTGGTATTATTACAATTTTGTATATTTATTACACATATCTAAATTATTCAAATAAAGCAAAACATATTTTTTTATAAATAAAAATCAAACTTTAATTGATATCAATCCAATTTATGCATTCTGCATAGGCATACTGCTCTATATCTTGTTTTTCTTAACTTTATTATAATTCGTCAGATAATAATTCAATGTTTTCGTCATAAAATATACTAGTTTGTGATTTCAACTATCAAAGATGTTATTATTTCGTGATTTAATTAAAAAATTAACTTTTGAAATATAGATGCGCAATAACTCCCGACATTTTTTCCGTTGCGACATGGGCTTTTCTCACATTCAAGGGTGCAACCCCCTTATTTTTTATTCATTAGAATTGTCATCGATATAATCAGTAATCTTTTCACAATTATATGTTGAGAAATTTTGAAAATTCGATAAGATGGTAAAAATTAGCATTTCTATTATTTTGCATGGTGAAGTTAATATATCTATATTGCGAGATATATTACGTTCTCATTGTTGATTAAAAAATGATAATTACTAAGCTTGATTTGACATTGGACAAAATTTTTCAGGCGATATCTCAGAAATTATCTAAAGGACGCAGTTACTCAGAAATGAAAAGCCGATTTTTAATAAATGTAGAATTTTTTACAGCATTTGGAGCAGAATTTCAGGTAAAAGTTCAGCATGACCTGATTTTCACCTGACTTTACAAAAAATTAAAATTATTATTGACGCTACAGTGCCCAACAAACACCACAATGCTTAAAATTGTAAAGAATACACTGAAAAATTCTTAACTCCAAACTTAAATTTAAATAAAGCTAATAAAATAGGTAATAAAACATAATGTGTTTTCCTTAAGTATAACAAGCGCAAAGCGCCTGATCAATGTGATCCGCGCACACTCCTCACTCGGAGTTTGAGTTTCACCGTTAGAGGGTTTTGGCAATACCTTCAAGCTTTAACACAACGATAAAATCAAGCACTGCCACTGATGATACGTACAGTACTTTTGCTTCTGCTGCGCGCGTCGTGTCGGTGGTTACAAAACCGTAGACTGCGCGATTACATCGTCAATAATAATAATAATGCGCCTCTGTGTGTACACTTAACCTAGAATCGTGAATTCCACACACACACGACTTGCCGTAGCGGGAGTGCCCATATAGGAGTGATAATACAGAGTAAAGTCGATTGTGTAAAGCTCCTCCCTTGAGATGCATCAGCGGCCGTGCGAGACGTCGTTCTGATATATACAGGTGTCAAGCAAGAAAGAAAGAGGCTGTGCGTTGTATGCAGATATACCCAGTGAAAAAGGTAAATACTCTGAGACGATACTTGATAGTGGAATATGCAGAAGGTCCCTTTTATGTTGACGGAATGGCAAGAGTTGAATTCCTTGCTGTATGCACCGCTCAGCGCTACGAAAAGGGTTCAGGTACCTATACATTGTTTTTATTTTTTTCTGCTTGCTTTGTTGGCCAGGGGAGTAATAGCGATATTTCTTTGTTTCGGGAGCAGTACACGTCTGTAGCTGTCTCGGCGAACCATATAATCCTTGGGGCAACCAGTGGCAGCGTTTATCTGTTTTCGAGAGAGCCATGTGTTTTCCAACAGTTGATTCCACTGTCGGTGAGTAATTGTTTTTTTTTAATCTTTGAGAATAAATGATTAAATACAGCTTAATGTATTGTTTTTCGCGTTATATTTTGGTTTGTAGGAAGGAGCAGTGTTTCGAGCACAAATATCACCTGATGAGAAGGCAATTGCCATAGCTACTGTCAGGGGGAGTGTTTGTGTGGTAGTTCTAAAACCAAGCGTCAAAGTAGTAACAATTTCTAATGAACATTTGGGTCAGAAAGTAAGTAGTCTGTGTTGGAATGATAACAGTACTGAAGTTTACGCAGGTGATAATACAGGCAAAATCACTGTTTCTATACTTTATAGCTTTATGGTAATTTTATTAATCATTTATTTTATTTTAAGTAAAATATGCAAAATTAAATAAAATATTTTTTTTTTAATTTAGGTCAATGGAATTTTTCAACCACCAACTTGTCTTTTAATGAATTTAGACTCTAACATTGTGCAAATGAGTTTTTCTTCCCCTTTATTGCTTGTATCTACATTAAATCGCTGTTATATCTGCGATACAGTATTGGAGCAATATAAACAAATTGGAAATAAGCCAAGATATGGAGAATTTGGTGCTTGTTTTTTTAAGATACACAGTACTGACACTAAAGTTCCAGTTGAAGCGAAGAGGCAAGAAAGTATTTCAAATATTAAGCAAGTTTTTCGCATTAGTGGAGAAGTGAACAATGGACTTAGTAATTACGATTGTCTTCCAAAAATTTATTGCGCACGTCCAAGTTCAAGATTGTGGGAAGTAACAGCCACTGGTATTGTAATGAAAACTCACCAATTCAAAGAAGCTTTAGCTATTCCACCACTACCTGTATGCAAACCATCTATAGGAAAGCCTTTGAAATTGAAGAAACAAGATCAGTCATGGCCAGTACAATCAATTAGTTTTGCGCAACTTTCTGTAATAAGTCATAAATATTTATTTTCATACAGATCAAATGGATTATATGTTTTTGATCCAGAAAATTCTCAAGTAATACTTTGGAATGATGAATTTCCAGATATATCTATAGCGCACATTCTTGGTGATAAAATTTATTTAATGACATCTTCTGGAGTCTTTCATTGTCTCACACTTGAATCTGTTGATACATTAATTTTAAAAGTTTATGACAGAGAACTATACAAAGAATGTTTGGAAATGTGCCAAATACTCAGACCTCAACTCGTGAGCTCTGCTGTTGAAAAGTCTTGTGATGTAGATATTAAGGAAAGTGTAGATATTAAGGAAAGTGTAGATATTAAGGAAAGTGTAGATATATCAGAAACACTAGCTCCAATCATTTCTTTAATTAAGTCCAATCATAATACTCAACCTATAAAACTTGAATCTGGTATTGTTATAGTAAATGCTGGTAACAAGAATTTTAACAATGAACCAATATTGTTTAGCGATAGAAGACTGCAAGATAGACAAAGTTTAGACGAGTTGGAAGATTTACTTATATCAACAACTATAAATGGGAGCTATGACTCATCTAACACACAAACAAAATCAAAAGAAAAAAATGTCAATATCGAAGATCATTCAGTAAAAAATGGTCAATCTCAAAAATCAGACAACACAGTTGAATTAACAAAATCAGATGAAGCTGTATCTCTACAAAAAACTATATGTAATGTTCAAGCTGATCTAGAATCGTTACATGTATCTATAATTGCACAAATGAAACCCGATGTAACAGAAAAACAGCTAGAAGAAATGTTGAATCTATTTGTTGAAACTTTGGATAATATTAAAAAAAAATATGAAGTTTCAAGTGAATTACAGAATTATCTTTTCGAAGTTATTCGTTCAGCAGAACTTAATTACTGCAATAGTTTATTAGAAAATTTATCTGTGGAATTGCTTCATCAAATAGAAAATCAAGAAATATTAAAGCAGCTAGCCAAAATTTTTATAGATGTTAATGCATCAAAATATATTGAATGTTTTTGTAGTTTTCCTTATCCAATGTTTGGCACTGGTACAAGTAAATCACTCGAACCAAAATTTCATCATATAGGAAACATTCTTCTTGAAAAGCTTTGCACAATTGAATCAGATAATACATATTTAAAAATTTGTAATCAAATACCTTATATGTGGAGGAGTTATTTGATTCTTCAAGGATACCCAAAGCAAGATATTCCTGATAGTTTATTAAAACAGTGCCTTCAAACAAGAGACAATTTAGTGCTGTCAACAATTTTATCTTTATCAGATAAACATCAGTGGAAGCTAATAGCCCATTCTTTAGAAAATATTAAAAATGGGCGGTGTATAAATTGCGGTAAACTCTATGAAAATGACCGAATTTCGACTAAAGAATTCGCCATTGATTGGCCTGGTGTTACGCATTTTATTGTCAAAAAGCAAGGACCTAAAAAAGCCATGACGTTTCTTTTTAAAGTAAACGAAAATTTACCACAAGTTGTCTTTGATAAAAGGTAAATAAGATTTTCCAACAATAATTTTATATAAAATTACTTCGTTGTAATTTTATAATTAACTTAATCATTATTTATTTGCAGCATCTACCAATCTATTATATTTTCGACGATATTAAATCATTATGGCGTCGATCACACTATAGAATTAGATCGTTCAAATGTAGAGCATAATTCTATCTGTTCTCCTAGGGTAAGATTTAATTTTTAACATTGTAACGATTATTTAATTTTATCATTGATTAAATCATCTGCATGGTGACCGATACTTGCCTTCGGAGCGGTACAGCGCTTCTTGATATTTCATTAATTACTTACCTACTAATTTCGATGATTAAATTTAATAGCAATTTATTTTTAAAACATTCATTTAAAATAATTTTACTTTGTTGAATAAAACATTAAATATATTATTGATCATTGTCGTAGGTTCTACAAGAAGTAGTGCAAACGGTAGAAAAAGACTTAGATGAATCCATAAGCAAAGATTTATTTGGCTCTGGCCCTCATCATTGGGGAATGAGATACAACTTAGCCTCCTCAACTTGCCCGTGCTGCACACTGTCGCTGCAGACGCCTGTTCTATTAGGAAATAATGGCGTAGCTCTCTTTCCTTGTGGGCATGCTTACCACGTTAACTGTATGATCCAGAAGAAGATTTCGAGATGTAATCTTCACGCGCAATAAATCTAATAGTTGCAATTAATTTATTGGACTGTTGTCCACGAAATAATTAATAATCTAGTCTCGAACCGATGATTGATTTTTTCTTAGAATGTTTTTGTATAATATTTAAATATTTTTTTTTATTGTGTGAATAATAATATAAAACAAGTTAGAAAGTTATTAAAAAAGTATTAAACGTATTTTATTGATTTGTTTAATACTAACAATGTACATAATACTTAAAGAGTGACTCTTATTTGAAATTTTTTGGTACAAAGTCAGGAACTTGCAGAAATTTAAAAAGTGCTTTGACTGAACACATTATACAATAATTAATCAGTCTATCAAAAGAATCAGAAAGAATTCTCTGTCAAACGCACTTGTATATACAAATGTAGAAGACTAGAGATTATAATTCTGAAAATTTGAGGTAGTTGAAAAATCGCAGTCGATTTCTTAAATTAAATCATTATCTGTATATAAAGGCAAGTGTTGTAATTTTGAAAATTTGTGGATGTAGATATAAAATACGCCAAATAGTTACGAAAATTAAAAAATTTTATAATATCACAAATAAAAAAATCAGCCAAATATGACTAACAGACTTTCATAAAATTAATTTTTTTATGTTACCACTGATTTTGTTGGACGTATTGATTTTGTAAATATAAAAATAAGTAAATATTTAAACAATTTAAACGCTATTTTTCTTATACTATAATTTGTATCGCTGACAAATCTTATGCAATAAGTATTTATAAATTGATCTAGATCGAATACATTGTATGAACTTTATTTAGCTCAATCATCTTCATTATCACATTGGTCCATATTCGTAGACCTTTGACTTACCTTAAAATTATACTTTTTTACAATTTCTCGAGAGATACGACAATATGACGTCTCACCTTCCAAGACTTGACAAATGCACATTATGTGAAACCAAAACATTTGTATTTTTTAAAAGAATCTAAATTAAAACTTTTTTTTCTTCTAAATGACGTCAAAAGAAGACATTTTAAAGAAAGCATTCTCGATTCATTGAATTAAATTTTTTTTCTTTACTAAGTGGACATATGTTTTTAAATTATATTTTTCTATTTTTTTAATTTAACTCAAACATTAAAAACGATTATGTCTCGCTTTAATATTAAAATATTTTTAAAGAATTTACAAAATAAAAAAAAAATACCATTTTTTTTGTAAACGCTTCCATATTTCGTTTATATATGTACACAATGCTGAAAAACGCATTTGTATTTTTTCAGTTTAAGTACAGTGTTTTATTACTCTTCAAATGTTTTAGAATGATATTTAATCTCATAGTCATAATATTATGTAACGTGTAAAGAGAAAAATGAAAATTTCAACTAGTTTTTTTAGTATAACTAAGCAAATGTTAAAAAATGGTTTGTCTTCAAAAATTAACTTTTTAATTATGTTACATCATACATATCTTTTTGTGAAAAATCTCTTCAGGTTTTTTTTTATATTATGCTAATTTTAATATGATGTGTATTTGCATACAGTTAAATACTTTCAACAACATGTTAGTATATTGTTAGTTAAAAGTACTGAAAACGATTACTATATCGAAGTACACATTTTATTTATAAAAAATATTTCTATTCTTTGAAGTTAAATAAAGCATCCGCAACTTACATTCTAAAAATTTAAAGAGTAATTTGTACTTTTTACATGTTTTAATATAAAAATCGTAAAAAAATATTTTTTAGAAAACCCATAAGACGGTGAATATTTAGATAGTTTTTAACGTATTTCACATAAAACTAAATATTCGCGAAATTTTCATCGACAGTACTAGTCAAGGCGACGGCCTAGTCAAATACTATTGATGAAGTCGATATTTTTAAAGTTAAAACTTATAGCCGCAATATAACATCGAAATGAGAACCTCATCGTTAGTTCATCAGAGCTGAGGACTGCGAAACAAATACGATTTCAGATCCAAGATGTGTCATTTATCCATATTTTATCGCCGGAAATGTAGTTTGAAGCAACTAAAAATACGTATTCGAGAAAACATTTAAATAATACTTTCAATCACATATACAAAGACATGCAACTTGTATAATTATGTTTACAATGTATCACATTAAAATGAATAATTTTACATGTACTGACAGTGAGAGATTTAGTAAAAAAAGTCATAATATACAACTTAAAATTTTGGAAATGTATTAAATCATAATTTAAGTAGGTTAAATTATGAATTACTGTTAATGTTACGAGACTTTCGCACGGTAGTACAATATCTTTAATGAATATTTGAAATGCGATTGCTTTAATTACAGTAATTTAAAAGAATTAATTGGCTGCTTTTATTCAAATTATGAAAATTTCTTTAAATTAGATTTATTTAGTAGATAATTTAAACAACTTAAATATGTTTTCACGCGTGTGAAATTTCTGAACATATGAAATCAAAAGTTAAAATTGAATCGATCGAACCCATGATATACTTGTCGATATAATGATCGTACAATTTGAACTAAAAAAAACCTCGCCGGTTCGATATACGATGTCGATATTTTCTACTTTACAATTGTAATATACAGTAAAAAAATCCTAATTAAATTGGATAACGAGGCATGTGAATTAACAGCTTTCCGTTAAGTTTGCGACCAAGCACAAAGTGTATAGTGACTAGAAGAAAGGCCGTTGGTGTCGATCGTCATTCAGATTATAAGAAAATAAAGAGACAGCATAGGTAAGCAACTACTGTAGGTTTAAAGTAACATAATGTTCGCGTTGATCGATCGCAATGTAGAAAACAGGCTATATAAACGCTGCATTATAAAAAAAAATTACAGACTTGCATTCAAAGGCTCAATCACACACAGATTCACTTTTATACAACACATTTTTTTTTATAAATTAAACTTCATTCACTTGAAGAAAACCAATTAAAAATTCATATTAAAATTTATCTATAATACACTTCTGCATTTCGTAAAGTATTCACATAAATTTAACATACCGTAAAATTCATAAATTTTATTGCCTATTTCAGTTATAAAAATTGAAGCTTTCGATGATGTTTTATCTAATAATAAAAAAATAAAGTGCAAATAATACGGTCTTATGATTTTGAGCAGTTAGTTGCATAGTTTCCGAATAACACATGTGATAGATGATTCATTTATGTACTAAAATAATATGGACTATGTATTATATGCACTTTTTCTATTACATTAAAATTTGGAATATTCCTTTTCATAATTTTACAGTATATTAGTATGTTAATATTAAAATAGTTACCAAATATACCAAAAGGGAAAATATGTTCTAAACATTCTTTTGAAATGTATGTCAAAAGAATAAATTTTGTTTTTGTTAATGTAGAATTAGAGAAAATATGAAAAATACTGTACAGAATTTTAAAATAAAACTTATTTTGTGCTAGTAATTGACAATGTATAACTTTATTAAGTAGAAAATTTATTTCGATTCTACAATTATTATTACTAGCAATGCATCATTTTTTAACATAAATAATGAAAAAATATGCAGAGGTAAAAGTAATGAAATAAATTTTCTATATCTTATGTTTACTTTTCTGATCACAAAGATGGCATACTTTTAAGGTTGTTCAATTATACAAATAAGTGTACCATCACTGCAAATAAATTTTGCATTTCCTCATCAAACTTCATACTTGTATTACAAAATTTCCATACAATTATTTCAAAGTTGGCAAGAAGATTAAAAATAATTTAAAATCTTGCTATGCGATCCATAGCATATACGTATGTACAGGATCAAATATTAAGTATAATATTACAACGCTTTGCACATTTGTGATTTATTATAGTTTTATCAATTGAATAAAACTATTGAAAAACGACTAATGATACACTGTATTAGTTTTATTTATAACTATACGCACTTACACTGCTGCAAAATAATTTAATCCATAGTTTCAAATCAATAAAAACATTGTCTTTACAAATTGCAGATACTATTACAAGATTTAGTTGTGGATTATTAAAATATTTCTAGGAACTTGTTAAGCATCTCTATGTACTTTGTTTTGTTCAGTACTTTAAGTAAGGATGTAGGAAAGAACTAAAAGTTTAAAGCAGCAGGCACTTAAAATTATATGCAATCAAAATTAAAAAATTTTGTTCTTATAAATTTAGTTTCAGAATGAAATTATAAAAAAAAATATGAGATTCAAAAAACGACTTTCAAACATTCATCTCATATTCTTTACTACTTACTACGCAAAGAAAATGCCATCGAATCGAAAATTTCTGCTCAACAGTTTTCTGATAAAATTAGAAATTCATTATACAAAAGAAAATTCTCGCATTTCCAGTTCGATGGCACAGCAATCGCACTCTATATATAAATATATAATATATATAATATATGCATAAACTTATTGGTACAAGTAAGGAGTCTATAAAATAAACACTCGCATACTCACCCACTGCCGTTGCAGAGACATTCTAAGTTAAGTGAATAGGCGAAGGTCATTTATTAAATTATATCCAGATTATTTTTATTTTTATTATCTCATTGTATTTTTCTGTCTTATTTTATCTCGAAAAACTCTACTGGATGCATGTTAACTTGGAGGTGTGCAAACACACCAATGAAATCAAATAATTATATCTCTCATTCATCTCATTGTCTGTACTCCACTTTTTTCCATCCCCTTCTGTCAATTGATATACTGAATAAATAAACATGCGTTATTTTTTGTCTTCCTTTGGTTGTTGTACAATGCTCATTTCCTCAAATTAATTGGAGTACAAGCCAAAAGTCACTTATGCTGAGAGTTCTTCTCTTTATCCTCCTCCTTTGTCAAGTTTACTTCATGTGAAATTATCGTGAGTCTTTGTCATTATTCTCGCTGTTATTGCTGCTGCTGATGCCGACGTTGCTGCTGCTGTTGTTTTTTCTGCTTCTGCTACTGCTGCTGCTATTGTTGGCTGCTTGCTGGGTGGGAGAGTTCAGTGTCGGGAGCGGTGCGATGAGTCGGCCCTCTCGTCGCGGCGCTCCCTCTCGCGTTCTCGTTCGCGCTCCGGCTCTCGCTCGCGCTCAGCTGGTCTTCGGCTCGATCCTTCTCGTTCTCTCTCGCGTTCACGTTCTCTGTAGCGCTCGTCATAATACCTACACAGTACACAGTTCATATTCACAATTATCTTTACAAATTAATAACAGCTACTTTGATAGGGCAGACACGTGGGCGTCCGAGACGCAATTGTCGTTGCTCGGGGCCGCTGCCGCTCTCTGGCTCCCTTTTACCTTTCCCTCTTACTTTACATATACGTGACAAGTATATTTGAGTGCCTGGGCGAGTTAAACAATAATTTTGACAATGTCTCGTTTTGCCGTATGAGTTAAGATTGTAGTCTATAATATAAGGAGATCTATCGTTTAATTTATATCAACGTCAGCTAAACTCTAGCTACACAAGTGGCAATGTGTGTGAAACAAAATATATTTTATATCACATAAAAAGTACGTAACTTAAACAACTCATCAATATTTTAAATTTTATTCAATTTTGAGTTTTAAAAGCTTCACGTAGCGAATTAAAAAAACAAAAATCTCATGTAAACAATTATTTTTTCTTAGCATAAATCAATTATTTCGTAATTTCTGTTAAATAAATTTGTTAAATAAAACGTAAATGTTAAGAAAATGAGCTTTTAAAAATCTAAATTAAATGAAAAATAACAAATTGATTCATGGTAAAAAATCACATTCTATACAATGAACTTAGTGTTTTATATCCTAAACTGAAAAAGCCATTCTATCCTTGTTACACATCCGTATTTTTTTAATTAGTGCAGGAAGAAGACCTTTTTATGCTAGGAAAATGGATGGAAATTTGGAATTGTCGAAACGTTCGGAATAATAAACTTACATTTTTGTTTTGTTTGTCCGAATATAAAAATATTAAAAGCTAAAATACATTGTGTACTTAAGATTCTGAATAGGGAATTATAGATGAACAAACTATTTTTAGACCTACCGGGCGAAAAATTTGATTTCTTGATTTCTCGCGTGCACAATACAAACACGAGAATCCAAATTTCGCGCCCGAAGGGTATTAAAATTATTTTTACGAACTTTTTTAAGAAATAACTTGTCTCTAGGAATTCCTTCCGCTACTCTGACACGTTCGAATAACTCAACTTTCGATTCACTTTACAGACATGGAAAAGGGCGTTTAGATGCACACGTTAAAAAAAATATTATTTCTTTACATACATTGCCACGTGTGTCATTAAATTTTAGCATATTATAATAGAAATGAAATGATGAACCTCCTCATTGTATCATAGTTACTACCTTAAGAATAATAATGATGGAAGTTTAGTTTCGATTTTGCAAAGTAAGCTAAGAATTGAGGGTAAAAGATGGCAATAAACATGTAATGTGCCTTGTTTGAGTCAATTAAATAATTATAGTATAGAGTAGTTACAATTGCATCTATCCTAGAATGTACCTGATCTCGTGACTTTTTCCTTAAGCATTTTAGATCTACATACTAAAAATCAAGGAGCGCGGGAGCGCTCTGAATTTATTGAATAACTTTTTGAAATTACAAGATATATAAATACATATATACATAACTTGAAAAGATTATTTATCTTGAATAAGTAAATAGATAAACAGACGTTATTAACACATTGGGAATTTATATGAATAATGAATAACAAATTATATTATTACTTTATCTGAATGTATCACATTAAGAATTTACAAAAAGTTGAAAGTCGTGAAGTATTACACTGATTGAATATAAAAACTTTTTCAGTGAAGTCATCACGGTGTATCAATATAAAATTAAAAACTATTCAAAATTTACATTTTTTCGACATAAATACACATGTCAGAGACCAAGTACATATAACAAGTACAATTGAAGGGAAATTAAGTTTTAATTATTTCTCCCAAGATATTTTCTACTAATACAGCATGAAGTCAAAACATTTTGTTACAAAATGTAGACATCATTTTTTAAGAGATTTATTGGAAAAATATAGAAAGTTCTTTCTTTTATTTTTTGACCAAAAAATGATAAATTCATCCAAGATGGCTCCAATGTAAAAAATTGATTGTGGTCTTTTTTAAAGATATTGGTTGATATTATATTTTTTTTATAAATGAAATTTATTAAATTAAAAATAAATTGTTGAAAGAACCATATTAATGCATAAACATTCTAATTAATAATTCGAGATGAAGGAATATTACATTTTTATTTGTATTAAACGTAATATTTTAAATGAGTTTTTAATTTTATACAAAATTTGGTTCTTACAAATACAAATTACAGATATTTCACCTCGTTAAACAAAAAGTTTCAATTTAACAGGTTCATGTCGGTTAATGTATAATATTAAAAACGCATAGGATATTAATAGCTATAACTATTTCCAATGATGATTATTGTTATTATCATAGTCAGTGTAAAATGTATTAATATAAAAAACTTCATGAGTTTTTGCTTCGTAACTATAATAAATATAGAAAATATGAAAATCATATATTGGCTATGCTGAATTAAACCTGTTAAATATTGAGAAATTATTAAAGTGTTTCTTATATATAATATTAAAAACTTTTAGGCCTTTAGAAAACCTAATGAGTAACAAAATAAACGGCAATTTTAGAATATCAATATAGAATTATTATCAAAGGGTTTCTCTGTATTGAATAATTCAAGTTTTTAACATTTTAAATTTTCTTAGTTTTTTTTTTTCAAATGAAGACTATGATGAATAAATCAATTTTGAATGATTTAAAAAATGATTCGTTAAAATCCATTATATCATAATATTACACCATCGAATATAATTTTATATTAAATCATACATCTATATAATTTAGTTCTATATTTTTTTAAAATGGTTTTGTATGTGTATTTACTATTTTGCTTACACTTAATACGATCTGTATACTTAAAATGCACTGCATTTTGATAAATAACCGTAAAATATAAAATATTTTTTTGTTTATTAAAAAGTAACACAATTACTTACAAGATATTTTTATTTTTTCACGAGTTAAATTAGATATTAATAAATTAATGAGATAAAATATAAATAATACAAATACACATAAACATTTGAAGTATACATTCGATTAAATTTTAATCCAATTAGTATCTATAGGAGCCATCTTAAGCCTAATGTATCTTGGGAGATTTAAAAAGTGGTTTAAGATACAAAAAAATTTACAGGGCTTATTTTTAATATTTAAGCACAGATTACACGAGATATAACAAATGGAATACTTATTTACGTAATAAAAAAATCGAGAATGCTTTCAATAATTATTCGATACTTTCGGAAATTCCGCACGTTATACATAGGATTCATAGTGTCACGATGATGATTATCTAAATTGATTAAATAAATTTATAACAAAGAAATAGTATCATTTTAATGAAGTTATAAAGAATCGTAGATAATCATCCAAAAGAATGGCGTCACACTTTAGAACTTGACAAAGTTCTATTCCTGCATCGACGGATCCGAACTTGAAGAGTGCCAACGTACAATTTCAAGCTAACACAGTAAGTTAGTGAATAGCTCTCGCGGTTTCAACACTCTGCAAGCTGTTAAGAGGACAT
Source organism: Torymus texanus (assembly GCA_036873485.1). Classification (NCBI taxonomy): domain Eukaryota; kingdom Metazoa; phylum Arthropoda; class Insecta; order Hymenoptera; family Torymidae; genus Torymus; species Torymus texanus. The sequence continues at coordinate 12,758,566 of JAYJLV010000027.1, read as the reverse complement.
TGGCGATTGTGTATATATACAAATATAAGCACTCGTTACTACAGTGGTTGAAACTCGTCCGATGAGTTTACGTTCTTGTCTAGTCATACATTTTTAAGTAAAATATGCGGAACACAATTGTTCTTATAATTACAAATTCGTTTAACTATATACATGCATTCACTTTAGTGTAAAAAAGTATGTTTACCTAGATGTCTTGGAAGATGTGACTGGTGCCGCCTCTGGCGGCTCTTCCTTTACTCTTGGCCTGGTGGATTGACGTGTCGTACTAATCAAAAATTGATATTTTGTTATGATTACATATTAATTTACCAGGGAAAATGCTTCTGGTACAAAAAATTTACAATTTAAATAGTTTCGCAGTTTTACTATAATACATTATCGCAAAATATGTATAATTTTTTATGGAAAAAATCTCATTATCTAAACTAATTTTTCGTTGAGTACAATATCGGGATTTACAAAGGTTGTACACTAAAGTTTGTTAGAAACCTATAAGGTTACAATTATAACGCTTGATAGTTTTCCTAAATTACTTTACAATGGACATCATGGCAATGAAATAAAACGTTACCCTTCCAGTTATAAAATTCATAAATCATATTAAAAGCTTTTGTATCTAAATATAAAGATATTCATTTGATCAGAAAAAACTTTTAATAATACATAAAAGATAATAATTATTTAAAATTTGAATTTGGTTTGTTTCATATATAATTTAAGTAAATAATATACCAAAATCTATTAGAAGATAACTAGAAAAAGGGAACGTGTATGGTATACATAAAAAGTATGTAGAAATTTAATCTTTCAAAGAGTATTGGTAAAATTAAGAAAATTGAATACAAATTTAATTCTATTAACATGAGTAAACAAGGTAACTGAAAGGGTGAACTAAAATTGGCGTAAAAGGTTTTTAAATACTCCTTTGAAAAAAAGAAATGATAATGATTTTTTCCATTAAGATTTCCTTTCATCATTCAATAGATTAATTTTACAATAAAATCATAAAAAAATTATAAAAAATATACACCTTGCTTAAATCTTATGAAATATCACAGTTTTTACATCAATTTGATAACCTAATTTTTTCTCAAGAAGCTAATCATACATAATAATGATTGCAGAGAATTCAACAAGCAAATATACATATAATGTAAACATAAAGGAAAACTGTTTGAATACGTTTTCAAATGTATTTCCATATAACAACACATCATGTATCCATTTTCCCGAAGAAGTTAATAAAAATTTTAATACAAATTGGACAGTTTTCATTAAATATAAAAGTAGAAAAGCAGTCTAGAGTCCCTGGGACTCTTATCGTCGTCAGCGCATCAAAGTCTTAAGCTTTAACATGCAACTGTTGGAGTTTGCCACTATAAAAGAAACAAAAAAGACAGTGGGGAAAAAGGGAAGAACAATTCTTAATGGAATATCACGTCCGATATATAAGGCATACACAAATCGTAATAATTACGCGATTTTGGACGTACACACATTTATCTCTAATGATTAAGAATAGGCAACGTTACTGACACCATTTAACATTAGCATATTGGCAGAAAATGTTCTGGTAATAATGTTGTCCATCCTTAAATCAGACAGTCACACGCAATGATGAGCCTCCATATGGTGCGTCTTACCTCTCTTCTCGACTCCTTTCCCTGTACTCGCGGTCCCTCTCTCTGTCGCGTTCTCTGCTCCTGGAGCGCTCTCGAGCATAAGGCTCGCTGTAGTAACGCTCACGTTCACGATCGCGATCACGATCGCGGTCGCGGTCGCGTTCTCTGTCACGCTCACGATCTCGCTCACGACTCCTCTCGCGGTATTCACGGTCCCGGCTCCTCGACCGCTCGCGTCGTCTTCTGTGGCTGCGGTCTCTGTCACGTGACCGGGATCGTTCTGGAAATAGAAGTAAAATGATTAGTCTTAGGCAATTTAAATTTTATAATGTTCTACTGAAAGTTCATTATTTTTTTAAAAGTGGAAGAGGCGAACTCTACGGTTCTGATTTAAAGTATCTCTATCTACAATTTTATAAAAACTGAGAAATCCAGTAAAATAGTTTTTTTTAGCAAAATAGATAAATTTAAAGAAAATAATCAGTTTAGTTAGTTAGATTTTATACTTATGATGCTGCAAAAATTATTGCATAGATATATTCTTATCAAAACAAATATCCAACGACATAAAAAAAATTTTTGAAAACTTTGCAGATATAGATGTTTGAAATTAGTACGACAGAATAAATAGCAATGATGTGAATATGAAATATTTAATTACCTCTGCGAGCCGATCCGTAACTTTTTGTTTCAACTCCTCTCAGCGTGTCCTGAAGGGAACTGATCAGTATTTTGCAGCGATCATCTGCTGCGACTTTCGACTGCTTTATTAGCGATATCGCTGTCACCAGTGTCTCAATGGCACTTGCATATTCGCCAGCGGCGGCGTCGGAGACGGCGCGAGCAATGGCTGATGAGGAGACTGTTCTATTACGTCCCATGATTTCTTCGATTTCTTGCTCGGAGAGAGGTGGAGGTCCCTCTGCACGGTGATCTGGACCCGGTCCTCCGTATGGTGGCTATAAAATTTTTATTTTGTTATTTCATAGTAATTACTAAAGATTTAAATTACTTTTTACAAAGAGAGCTTTTTTATTTTTCTTGTAATACTTTTAAATGCTCTCATTGAATTTAAATTTTTCTGAAAATCGTCGACAATACTAATATTTATACGACATTGTCAAATAAAAGAATTTATTAAAAAAGTTTGAAAGTGTAGATAATGAAAAAGAAATGACTTTTGTAACAGTATGCAGAAAATTCGTATTTCCCGCATACTATTGCAAAAAATGTTGTTTGTAACTCGAGCCGGAAAATTGCAATTTTAGCGCATTTTAATGAATATACTATATCATTCCTTCATGTTTGTTTGATGCATGCTCCTAAATATTTATTTACAAAAAGATACATGAAATAATTTTCGAATGTACTTTTTCAAAATAAGAGGCGTAAATTAACGTGCTTAACCAACCAAATCTTCAAATAATTAAAGTTTAATCTTACCTGTGCTGCCGGCGGTCCGTAACCGTGGGGAGGAGCGTGAGGCGGTCCATGAGGCGGCCCGTGGGGTTGTCCGTGGGGCGGTCCGTGAGGTGGTCCGTGAGGCCCGTGTGGCGGTCCGTGTGGTGGGCCTGGTGGCCCGGGCGGCGGGCCACCCGGATGCTGTCCCGGATGCTGATGCGGGGGACCTTGTGGAAAGAATGCAGGATTCACGTGAGGTGCTGGCCCACCAGGAGGTCCCTGAGGCGGTCCTTGCGGAGGACCTCCGTGACCCGGCGGCGGTCCTCCCGGGCCTGGTAACATTCCTAATGTTTTGCGAACGTTCCGGTTACAGTTGCATACATGGCTCAATCACAGATATACCACGATACGTACACGAGAGACATGGACTACTTCAGTTATATACTTTGCTTTTTTTATTTTCATACTTTTTTTACTTTAATATTGATGGAAATTGCTATGCGAAAAGCAGCACGTCATGCTAACAAAAAGTGTCTAAACGATCGAAAGACTTGCTTGACTACGTTACAAAAATATTTAAACAAATATCAGAACATATATATATATATATATATATATATGAAAAAATAAATTAGGAATACCTAGTCAAGCACTTGCAAGTTGATATTGTAGGTTACGTTTTTTATGGCTTATTTAACTTAAATGTAGAAATGATAAAGATTGATAATCCATATACATTTCTACATATGCAAAGAAGTGTCCATTACTTTGTAGTAATCAGTCTCGGTTAACAGACAAAGATGTTTTATGTTACTAAATCAATGAGAATATAAGTGATTTAAGTTCTATGAAAAACTATTTTAAGTTTTTTTTTTATTAGAGTTAAAAATTATTTTTCAATTTCTAATTAAAAAACGTTAAATTTAGTTATTTCAAAACATTTGTGCTCTATTTTGTTCAAAGTCTACATCACATTATTATAACTTTTTTGAATGACAATATGGAAAATGTGTTGTAATTAATGAAAATTTAATTTCATAATAATATTCTGATAAAGGAAAACCAATTGTGTATGATGTAAGAATTGAAATTAATATTTAGTAACAAAAACTACTTTTTACAATTAACCTAAAATGACTATAAAAAATGTTGTCTGTTTGTTTAATTTGGAATGCAATCACTATCAACGACTTGACAATACAAAAGGAACAAAAAATAGACATTTAGCCAAAGGAACGCAAGCTTAGTTTCCCTCTTTATCATGCAAAGTTCGTGCTATCTTACATTTCGTAATTCGTGTAAAACGAAGAAAAAGTTAAACAAAAAAAGTTTTCCCGTATTTATGCGTTATGAAGCGCTCGGCATCGGCAACAGTGGCATCACCGAGGTTAGACTCGATGTCGGGTCTTAACCACTGGTTGCTGACGCCGAGAAAAGAACACCTGCCTGCGCTCCCAGCGGCCGCGTGATGCATTCCTACGTAATTATGCGTATATCGAGTAATCCGTGATCACCGCAAACTGTGACCGGAAAGCAACTACTACCGTTTTTTGCTTTTTACGGCGTCTAAATCTAATAACTTAGATAATATACGCTCTAATGTGTGTGTAAATGTAAGTGTACATAATATGCAAGCACTACCACGCTGGACGATGAAAAAAAAATAAATTAATAGGGATGGGATTCAGGGGGAGTGAGTCGGAGGTGAGGATTGGTTACGAGTTTCCATTGCGTGCTCGGACTTCGGTAATATAAGATAGTGATGTATAGAGCGTTAACGCTAGTCGTTCGTAGGTACAGTACCTGGTGGACGATTCCATTCTGGACGAGGTGGAGCTCCTCGGGGATCGCTTCCTGGTGGTCCACCTGGGTGACCAGGTGGTCCGCGTGGTATGCCCTGACCAGGCGGCCCGGGAGGTCCGCCATGTGGTCCATACTGCTAAAAGAAATAAGAGTTAATATGTTGTTTGATAAAATATAATTTTTCTCATTTTGAATCAACAATTTTACTATGAAATCAATTTTTATATGATTTTGAACAATTGCAGATCACTTACCATGCCTGGTGGTCTGCCTTGACCAGGGCCAGGTCCAGGTGGACCTTGCTGTGGTGGTGGAGGTCCACCAGGGCCTGATGGTCCTCTTGGAGGACCAGGTGGCCCATTTGGCCTTGGACCATTCCAAGGACCTTGCTGTCCATAACCTGGTGGTGGAGGTCCTTGGTTTGGATGTCCTTGCATAGGATGATGGGAACCTGGTCCTGGACCCATTGGAGATCCGTGCATGCGCGGTGGTCCTTGCTGCGGCGGACCTCCCGGTCCTGGTCCCATACCTGGAGGTCCCCCACCTGGTGGGAGTCTCTGGCCAGGTCGCATCTGTCCTTGAGGAGGGCCCATAATCATTCTGGGACCATGATTCTGTTGTGAATGTTGTGGATGTTGCGAATGTGGGGGATGTTGATGCGGGGGCATCAACTGCTGATGCTGATGAGAATTGTGTGGGCGTTGGCTCTGGCTCTGTTGTGGAGAAGATGTGGGTCGGGACTTACATTGTGACTCAAACTGAAAGAATAAATTAAAATGTAAATATCTTGAGGATATTTTAATCTTAGAAGTATAAAGTTAAAGGTATTCTTATTTACCTGATTTAAGGCCTGTTTACTGGGATATGTTACAACAGGATTCTGTCCATGTAGCTCTTTCTTAGGTAATCTTTCCATACACAATCTGACGCTTTGTTCTGATCCCAATGAAATAACACAAAAACCTTTTGATCTGCCATTGGCACGATTTTCAAAGAACTTAACTTCAATAAAATCTGGAACTCCAATACTTCCAACTGAATCAGAAATATCTTGATCACTTGTCCACTAAAATTTAAAAAATATTTTATGAGTAAGCTATTTTTATTAAGAATTGATAAGAGTCAATTATATAATAAGCTCCTAGAAAATATTTACCCAAGTTAAGTTTCCAACATAAAGTTGATGTCTTCTGCCAACCTGATTTGGTTGAATGTTATTTCCAAGTTGATGGTAAGGTGCATTACCATTAGTTTCTTCGTTAGAGGTTTCCCTATCTCGGTCACCTCTTTCACTACTTTCTGACGTCCCGCGTTCATTGTTGCCAGGAGCTGCTGCGATAACATCATCGTATAGATCTACTCCATCTCCAGCAAATTCACCCTGTACCTAAAGAAATACAATAATTATATTAAATCCAAAAACTTCTTATCTCGTTGTGAGAAGTTCAATAGTAAGAGTTATAAAAAAAAAAATCAAACTAATATCCAAACAACCTTCTACTATAACAAAACATCCCATAATCACACCATTAGTCGTTCACACCCCTCTGACTCAACAAATTGAAGAGCCTTACGCGTTAAATTATCTGTTCGAAAAATCAATATTTTAACAAAAAGTTCAAGCTATAGATCAGTTCAAGGCAATGTCCCGTTTTTCGAGGCCGAACCTCCCTCGACGACACCAAGGCTGAAAATCGATCGGACCCCGGGGCTAATTAATTTAGTGCGCGCATCACTTACGCAGCGTCTCTAATATACAGCATCGAATACATAGGTACCATATCAACAGATCACTGGAGCTCGTAAAGAAACTACCGTCGTCGGCGACGCGCGCGCGTCGGCGATAGCGCCAGTTGACTTTCCCCCGCAAACTCCTCTTTCTCTCTCTCTCTTGCTCTCTTCCTCTCCCTCGAATTCTTCTAGCAAAATCGAAGCACGCGGGCCCTCGATCGAACACAATACACGCACGATTAAAGGGACAATCGAGAAAAAATTTGTCAGTCTCTGAGCGATTAATTGAGGATTCGCTTAAGCCGACACCAAAGTGTCCAAGCGAGTGTAATATAGTACACTACTCGGCTGGTCGGCGCCGCCTCGGCCACCATGACGCCGCGCGTGCCGCGGCGGCAGGCATTTATTTCTCGCCCCCTCCCGTTGCTCCGTAGAACACCGGTTGTACCACCCACCTTGCCTTCATTCTTATTTCTCCTAGGTTCCTCTCGTTAACGAGATAAAAACTCACCTGCGCGAAATCCTGCTCGAGATCGTCGGCGTAGAGATCAATGTCACCGTCCGCCATTTTACACCCACCGACGCTGCGGCCGCGCGCGGACTGTGGGCTGGCTCTTCAACTACTCTGCTCCTGCTGCCTGCGTATATATGTACTGCGCGGCGCGCGTGCGCGCTACTTCTTTCTGTCTCTCACTCTCTTCACTTTGCTACTTGAGTGGTGCTGGATCCGCGTTGTTATTGGCTTCTCTGCTCATCCCCGGCGACAACGCTAAGTTTGTACGAGGAATACACCGGAGTACGTGCGAGGCACGACGCCAGAATATACACACCCGGCGTGTGTTTGTATTTGCTCTCTCTCTAGGGAGCAAACTACTGTGGATCAAGAGACGAACGTACTGCGCTTCCGAGCGACGTCGCTCGTCTAGTACAGTACAGGACGTGATAGTGCCTGCCTATAGTAGTCGAACGCTTCTCCCTCTTCTTTCCTCTCACCCTGTTCGCACGGGCGGCCCTGTGCACGCGACATCTTATCTTGTCATCTAAGTAGCATCATCTTTTGCCTTACAAACGTCCCATGCCTAACTACTTTATCGTTTTGCACAGATTTGCGGTGTTTATTCTCAACTCGCCCGTACTTCCGCGATCATCATTCGAATCTCTTCTTATTTAACGCAAAAATAGCTTTGGTGAATTCTCGTCGAAGATAATCAAGATGATTTCCTCTACGATATCCTGCGGTGGCGGCCCCTGTAGGCCGGCGAGGTCACGTGGGCCCGGAAAATGCAGTAACGGAGCGTCGTTTTAGCCAATAATGGCACCGCGCGGGATTTTCGCTCTGGGCCTCACATTTCTTCTAATCTTCAATACCTTCATCTCTTCAATCGATTAAATCTAATCGTCGTGGGCATTAAAATCACTTCTAAAATCCTTCATCACATTTCACCCACTCAACCATCATATTCATCTGCAATCATCTCGCAAGCACTGAGGCTCATGCATGCAGATAAAAAATGGTCGTCGACCCCGGCGTCTGCTACATCTACCGGTGCGTTTCGCAAAGCGCAAAATTCTCCCCCAAAATTCGTGGATGCGCCGCTGGCTGTGCGATTCGCTGGGTGGGGGGATTCATCTCTCCCTTTCTCTCTCTCTTTCTCTCTCCCACACATCCGTCGTGTAAACAATCGCCGGCGAGGCTGGCGCACGACGAACATAAGCATCATCATCGTCGTGTCGTTGTACATATATATATATATATATATATATACCGGTGTTCGCGCGCGCGCACACACACACTCTTATGTTTCTTCGCCGCGCAGATAAAACCGCTGGCCGCGCGCGCGAACGCGCCTCCTCGACTCGCAAGAGAGCGTCAGCCAGCCGTCCGCGATAAGCCGTTATAGTATAGTCTATTTAGCGTGTGTAGCTTCGACAACATCCGCGATGAACAAAGCTAGCCACGTTGCGGTGCTGCTGCTGGTGCTAGCTACGGTATTTTTGGGCGGTACTTCGGTGCACGGCATCGACGAGGAACAGTGCTATTCGTACGCCGGCGGCACCGTCTATCCCCATGGCTCGAAACACGAGGGACACCAGCTACACACCACCAAGGCAGTCAGTGAGTATTTGCGTAAAATTGGTCACTCGCACGCAAAGTTATGTTGCCGTATGGTTTTTTTTTCGATTTGGACGACGCGGCTTAAGATTTTAGAGGAATATCAGGTATAAGAGTTGACCTTTCTTGGCGCTGTTTGTTTTATCGTTTCGGAGTTTGTTTTGTTTTCGTTGGACATTTAAATGAGGTTCTGATGGTGTAGAACTGCGGTTGCCGTTCGCGGGTTCCGAGTTTTGCTTAGACGGGAGTTTTTATTTTTCATATACTTAAGTAATAATTTTTATATAATTTATTTATAAATATGAAATTTCAACCAGTTTTTTAAATTCCACTTGATAACTACGCGGTATAGCTGTATATTTACATTTTTTTGCTATATATAAGTAAATATTCCTTTTACCTATTTATGTTTTTAATCAATACTTTCAGTGGTAACTAACTAATATTTAATAGTATACACTTGTTTGTTTATTGATTGACAGTGACATTAACTATATTTTCTATGATAGAGTTGATATTAATATAGCTATAAAATCGATAATTATAATAATTTATAATTATTTACTTATTTATATAAGTACTATACTACGTAGTTAATAAAAAAAAAAATTACAGAAAAAGAATTAAAGATGTCAATGCATTTGCCTCTAATTCGAAATAGAAATGAAACAGCTGTTTTAGTACTATCTGCTCAAAAGCAAGGTACACTTTGAGGAATTACATAATTTTCATAAGCTATACTTATACTTATCTATTTCTATATTCAAGATTAATACTTCTAAATACAGTTTATTCGTATTAAATAAAAGAATTTTATTTTATTTTCTGTGATAAATAAATTAAAATTATTTAAATTTTCATTTCATTTAAAAAAACGTTAATTTAACATATATTTACTTTTTAATAATATTTAAAATATATCTTTTTTGTAACATATGCTATGTTTCATTTAGCAATCTGTTAACAACAATATTATTAAAACAAAAAATTTTTTTTAATTTATTAAAGAATACGGATCGATTTTATTATTTTTTTTTTTTACATTTTTCCATGCTTTTCATTCAACGATATCAAAAAGGCACTAAAAACTTCAACACAAATACGTGATAAAGATAAGCAATCGATATAACGTGTACATAACAGCATTATTGCCTATACAAGCGAAATCACGTTTTCCGGGTTATTAAAATTATTACTTTTCGATTCTCAGCTGTATACCTAATATGCATTGAAAAGCTATTTTTTCTCCTCGCATAATTCATTAATGCTCACCTTTCGAATACCAAATTCTCTTATTATACCGTTAAACATTTATGCAATTACAAATGCAAAATATCGTCTTAATTTACAGTCGGCAAGAAGGCGCCGTACTTCGAGGGCACGGCGGTGGTGAAGGGCGAATTCAAAGAGATCAAGCTTTCCCAGTACAAAGGCAAATACCTCGTCTTCTTCTTCTATCCTCTCGACTTGTGAGTATTACATCTTCTGTACAAATTTTCAATGCGCATACGTATATCTTAATACATACATGCAAATACTCATTTGTGCACGGTTATGCAAAAATTATACACTTCGACGTTGTTTATCTTTTGCCTTTTCATCATAGCACATTCGTCTGCCCAACGGAGATCTTGGCCTTCTCCGATCGGATAGAAGAGTTCAAGAAGCTTAACGTTGAAGTGGTAGCAGCGTCCGTTGACTCACACTTCACGCATCTTGCCTGGATCAACACTCCGCGCAAGGAAGGCGGGCTCGATAACATACGTATCCCTTTGTTATCCGATCTGACGCACAAAATCGCCAAGGATTATGGCGTTTACCTCGACGATTTGGGACACACACTTCGGTAATACATTATTTTCTTTTCTGCTGGAAAATATTATGAAGAAAGTATAAATACATTTTACGGCCTGAGAAATGCAAAAATCAGCAGAAAAATAAAATTTCATTAAGTTTTTTTTTTTTTTTCCATAAAAATATTGATAAGGATTACTGCATACTAAATTTGCACGTGTATAATGTAATGAAAATAGTCAAAACTATAATAGGTATAGGGACCAGTTTGGTCTTGCTTTATTAAATTTGAAAACTCAGTTTCCTTTTAGGTTTTGAAATTTTTTATTTCTATAAAAACTTATTCGACAATATTAACGTACTTAAAAAATTTGTTTAATACATAAATAAAATTATAAGTAAATTAAAAGCTTTCGACTTCGAGTCAACATTTTATAAATAAAAATACTTTTTTCAGTGCACTATTTATTATCGATGGAAAAGGAATTTTACGTCAAATTACAATGAATGATCTTCCAGTCGGCCGATCGGTTGACGAAACTCTACGGCTCGTGCAAGCTTTCCAGTACACAGACGAGCACGGTGAAGTCTGTCCCGCTGGTTGGAAACCAGGACAAGATACTGTAAGAAATGCTTCTTTTTTTTTTAATTATCAAATATATATTTTTTCTTTTAGGAAAATGTCTATAGTTTACAGTGTCTAAGGTTTTCTTTTCTTGTTTCAGATTATACCTAATCCGGTGGATAAAAAGAAATTCTTCTCCAAGAGTGAATTATAATTTTTTGTACTGTCTTTTTTTACGTCAAAAGAATAAACGCTTGTTTTTTATAAATTTTGTAAATCGTTCTTTTATCACAAAAATTTACCCTAAGAGTTACATACAATTTTTATAATGATAATTATTCGGCCTTCGTTCTTTTCGGACTTGATAACGTTATTAATTGAACTCTCCGTGGAGTTTTCGCCAATTTAGCCGGTGGTTTTTCAGTCTTCGGAGGAGTGGCTTTTACGTTTTGTTGTTCACTTTCTGCAATCGTGTCTTCTAACACCAACTGAAAATCGTCCATTTCGTCTGTGTCGTGGGCATCTTGATTATCGACTTCCATTTTATCCTCTTCTTCCTCTTTTCGTTTTTCTTCTCTTGTTTCCTTTGTTTCCTTTTTCTTTACTTCTTCTTTTACAGTTTTTTTTTCAATTTTTTCACGGTTTACATACTTTGTTTTCGATATATCAATATCAACAGCATTTACGTCAAGTTCTATAAACGGTGCCGAATTTAATTTTGTTTCTGTTTCTTTTTCTTTCAGATCTTTTTTCTGTGCAAAGTCGTTTTTAGGAGCATTTTCATATACTTTTCCTAATTGTCCTTCTTGAAAATGAATGATTGAACAATAACCATCAGATGAGGAAGCAACTAATATTCTACCATCTGACGACCTTAAAAATTTAAAACGTTATTAGTGTTATAATGTAAAAGATTTCAGATGATTTATATAGTTTGAAATTTACCAAGTAATATCCGTTAATCTGGTATAATGAATGTTAGAAACAACTGCAATAGGTGAAATTTGTTGGGTGTCATATATCATTACAGAGTTATCTGTCGCAACAGCAAATACTATTCTATATGGTAAATCCATCATAGGTATAGGACCATCTTTCTGAAGTTGAAAATAGACAGGACAACATCTGACAGCATTTGTTACTTCTTCAAAAGATGGGAAAATAGCTATGGGCCTGCAATTGAGATATTTGTTAACAATAAGTTTTGAATATTAACAAAACCTATATTATGAATAATTATAACATATTTTATATTACTTACTCTTTCAAACTATGCCTTGAAAAGATAACTGTACAATTAGTTATTTTCTCATTAGGTTCCTGAGGCTCAATAATACCTGATGGTACAATTATTAATTGTCCATCTGGTGTATATGTTAATCTTCTAAAAAATGATTTCAAGGTATCATCATAAAATAAGCGTACAACTTTTCCTTCTAGAGGATGACCAGCTGGAGTTGGAATCTTTGATTTACTCACACGCTGTACTGTTTTCTTTGTATTAACATCAATTAATCTACATATCCTGAAAGTTATTTCATTTAGAATAATTTTTAAAATAATATATTTTGCATAAATTGTACAAACCTATCTGAACTTATGGTAGCAACATGTTTATTATTTGGATCCCACGTTACTCCTTGTGGAAAACCCTTGACATAGTCAGAGAGCATGGCAATTTTTTTACCTTTATGAACATTCCACAAAATAACAGAATTATCTAAAGATCCAGATACTAAACAATTTGAGTCTGGTGACCAACTCAGGTCATAAACATCTTCAATGTGTCCTCGTAACACTTTCCAAGAATTCCATTGTTCTTTGTTTTGAATGTCATCGCCACCAGGAAGAATGGGAGTATCCGAACCTTCTCTTTGTTTCCATAGTATGATTACTGATTCTGAATTCATAAATTGATACAATTATTTTATCAGATCTAAAAGTCTAATTTGTATTCCACTGATAAATTTTGCTTACCATCATCACCAGAAGCCAATATTTCTCCTGATGGGGAAAAACGAACAACATTAACAGTCCTCTGATGTCTTTCTAGATCTGCCACACATATAACATCAGCTTCACCAGCTTCATTGACTGTGACGTGCCAAATCTTTAAAGATAAAACAATATAACTAAATACTAGAAAGAAACCATGTATTTAAAAAAAAAAAAAAAAAAAAAAAAAAACCGGCTTAATAACTTCCGGACTACTTGAGGATTAAAAGTAATTGAAACGCATTGTGAAATAACATAGACAAATCACAATGAAACTCACCAGAACGTGAGAATCAGCACCGCCAGAAGCCAGCCTCCAGAATGTCTCGCCTGACGGTGTTTTCCAGGTGCCGACCTGCACGTCGACGCTAAGCACAGGGCCGCGGTTGTGCCATGAGATCTCCGGAATTGTGCACTTCATTCTCTCCTCCTTTGATATCATCTTCGTTGTCTACGGTCTCTGAAAATCCTTTCTTTGTGATATTTGGCGAGGGAGACCGGGAGACACACAATAACCTGTTGGGTGTCACACTCGTTCTCCACTATACATTGTGCCGAGCGGGTTTTTTCGCGCGCAATCTCGCCCAAACGGAGCGCCGGTCAGTTGATTGGCCGGCTGTACGTCGACGGTGGATCTACCAATCTAGGACAGGATGATTGTGTGCTCCGAAATTTCGAATTCAGGCAAATTATGTTGTGCTTTCCATTTTTTGTTATTGAAGTAATTATAAGTATAGCATATTGTTATGTGAGCTTTAGTGATATGAGGTTAATTTTATTTAATAAATTATGAAAAAGAAATTTTCTTATTCAGAAATCGTATAATCGGATTATTTTAATTTACATCAGTAATAATTTAAAATACGTAATAGTGTATTACAATACATTTTAGAAAATTATATAAAATTACTTATTGTAAAGAAAGTAATTTAACAATACTTATAATTTTTTATATCTAGTGTAAATTTCTTTTCTTTATATTTCCAATAAAAAAGCCATATAGTTACAAAGAAATGTGGTATATACCAAGCTTAATTACAGTATATGATAACATTACAGCGCTTTTATTGTAAATATTGCTAATTTAGAAAATATTTCGACATTTCTACAACCGTCTAATAAGGCATATCATCCCTTTACAAGAAATAAAATTATAGAATTCTCCTCATTATTTATAAACAATTTTATCAGTATTTTTGTTTCTCATGATGACATCATCTTTGCGACATGGCGCAGACCGGAATCACCCTAAGGACCCTAGATATGCCCCTATGGCCGACAGGCAGACACGAATTTTTCAGGGAGCGTCTACAACCTGCCATCCAGCGACCTACTCAGCGTCTGCACGGACAGAAATTTCTTATCATAAACGCATCTAATTGAATCATGCGTATTTGGTGTTACATTTAAGTAACTAAAAACGTAAGAAAGGTAGTAATAATCGCATGTTCTGAACCCATGGTAAAATCGTAAGACAATGACGCCATCTGTCTACTAACCAGGAGAGTGCACCTTCGGGTCCTGGTTTTGGCTCAAACTTTGGGATAATTTTTTGGGTGTAGAAATATAATGAAACCTGCAATATTAGATCCTAATGCTCAAAAAAACTGAAGTTCTCGACATTTTTAGGTTTATTCCGAAAAAAGTTTTGAAAAAAGCCTCTTTTTAGAACGGTAGCCATTTAACTTAGGAAAGTTTTAAATCTCATTTAAATATAGAAAATAA
>JAYJLV010000027.1:12671525-12743714 GCA_036873485.1 Torymus texanus | reverse complement strand
ATTATATTTCTACACCCAAAAACTTATCCCAAAGTTTGAGCCAAATCCAGGACTCGAAGGTAGTGCACTCTCCTGGTGAGTACAAGAGCTTTTTTACTCTTTTTTTCGTTTTATTATTTTTTAATGTAAGATCTCTCAGGCATCACATATCATAAACCTTAAACTCCATATCTCAACTGTATTTATAGATGCTTATCGTAAAAACTATAGCTCACATATTAAAAAAAAATCACAGGTATTGCCGAATGGTCAGCACCAAAAGGCGGCATGTTTGTCTGGCTGAAGATAACCGTTCTGGACGATGTATACGACCTAGTCATGACCAAGTTCGTTGAAAATGGAGTCTATGCTCTCCCCGGACATGCGTTCTATCCGGATAGCACCAAGCCCTGCCAGTACATACGGCTCTGCTACAGTCAAATGAAGCCGCAAGACATTGACAATGTTCGTACTGTTTTCATTTTATCTTATTTTATGTTTTGTAGTGTAACTCATTGAATTCTTCGTTGCAGGGACTTCAAACGATCGCCGCGCTCATCAGAGAAGAGGCAGCAAAGAAAGATAATAAAGCTTAAATATCTAAGAATATTGAATTATCTTTTATTTTAGGATTATTCTTTCAATTTCCTGTTTTAACATTGAAGAGCTGTGATAATTTGTATCCTTCATCAAACATAGGCTTATAAAAGTTGAGATACATTTGTAAATCACGTGTATTACTTATTAATACAAAAAAAATGTTAATATAAAATATAAATGTGTTTTTTTTGTATGAAAAATGTTACCAGTATAAACTATACGTATAAAAACTAATATTATAAATTTATAATAAAAAAAGTTTTCCATTTTACCGACACTATTTTTTATTTTTAGTCAAAAGTTTATAAACATATAATTCAAGATCGTTATTGTAATTTTTTCGTTTTATACTTTACAAAAAAAGTATTACTATTTACAATGAACACAACCGCATATAATAATTTTGACAGATTATTCACACATGCGTACTATATTTCCATTAGAGGATAAACGCTCGTTGATAAAGAAAATAATCAAATTCTGAGAGAACCCAAAAGAGAATAAAAAATAGGTCTGCATCGTTGAAAACGGAATGAGCTTGAAATATTCTTTGACATTATACTACTAGTGATAAATGTTAATTTATTGTATTTTTATCAATCAATGACACGGCTATAATTAGCACACATTCACTTTTATTCGTGAATCTAGTTACCGATTCTTACATTTCCTATTAAAGTGACTTTGTACATTGTAATTAATTTGACAATGTAATAAAATAATAAACTTGCTTTACATAAAAACCTACAGCTTGCATTAAAAATATAACGCAAAATAATATTCGTAATTCTTCGACAAATTTGACTTTATCTTACGAGCTAAATATTATTTACATTGATTTATTAGTAATGTTAACCACTAAAGCTTTTTGTATACTTTACAAATTAATTATACTGGCCACTCTGTTACTTTTTTCTTATTTCTAAATCTAATGAGATTCGAGGAAAAACAGACCAAACACAGAAACAACAATTTAAACATTTTAATGCATTTTGATAAAGTAAAAATTTTTTTTTATAACCAATACATAAAAAGTTATAGATCGGCCTGTACTTAAAATATCACTTTTATAACCATAAACAATGTATAATGATCATTGCGGCAATAATATCGACAGATCGAGTGGGAATAAAAAGAAAAATACCTAATTCTAATATGACCATGAATTTCATTAAATACATACCTCCTTTGTAATATAGTTTATGTACTTAAGAATCGCATTCTTTAAAGACTACGGGAAACTAAATATAATAATAACTCGTATTGTATGTTCTTATAAAACGTTTACATGAAGATTTTTTTTTATTTACAAAAATATGAGTGGGACACAATGCACAATGCCTAGTACAGAGCAGGAAAATGGGAAAGATGAGCACGATGAAGCAATATAAAATGAGTGATTTAATTGAGAGTCCCCCGACACTGGGGTGCTCCGCATAAACAAGGGATTTTTTCATCTTCCAGTGGGAATTTGTAGTCATACGTTATCTCTTCGTTGACTCCTATCGGTTGTTTACTATAAATCACAATCTTTTTCTGGCTTTCAATTGTAATAACCTTGGCATAACAATTCGGCTGCACAAAAAAATTAAAATATTATTATGCTAGTAAGGAAACGTACCGTGATCGTCTTAAAAAAAATAATTTAACTACAGATATTTTCACATCATCAAAAATTAAATAATCAAAAAGGAGTATGGATTGAATATTAAATTTTACTCAAAAACTTTTGTTTGAAACTCGACGTATTTGGAGTCATAAAACGTTAATATATAGACTTACATTACAACTGTGGTTGATAAATCGAGCAAGGTTTCCACATTTGGTTGCATCGATAATAGTATCCAAGTCGATACGAAATAGGTAGGAACTGCCAATGCCCGTGGCTTCGTATTGCGCTTCCCGCAGGTCAGCCACTACGGGCCTAACCATTTGCCCGACGTACTCTATCACCATTTCATCAGCCGCTATTGGTTCCATGGCAAACAGACCCCAGTCGTGAATTCCTGACTTGGCGAACTTCAATTGTTTCTTTCGGAACTATAAATTTAGAAAGTAAGTTAGAAGTTCCTAACATATTTATGTTTTAACATTTATGAATAAAACTTGAATAAAAACTCAAGAACCACAGACTTCTAATAAACCAGATTCTGCGATAGAAAAAGTAAAATGATTTTCAACATAACAAACCTTTAGTTGGTTAAATTTAAGTAGATCGCTGTCGGTGTCTATACCAAAGGCTGTTAACAAACGTCTTTGATTACTTCTGGCTTCTCGTGACAGCGCTTGCATTTTACCCGTAAGAGCCTTCGAATTAGCCTTTGGCCCATTCAGTGATGATCCACCGCCACTGTCTATTCCACCCAGTACGCGACTACCACCACCCGTATTATCCCGTACATCTTCATTGCGTTGAATACTTGAAGAGTAATGGTGCTGTTAACAGAATTTTCATTATTCATAACATATTTTTGATACAAAAGATTTCGGGGATTTAAATTGATAAAAAAAATTACTTAAAGTCGTACCTTGTGTTTCATCTTTTCTCTAATATCAACCTTATAATAACCTTCAGTTCTGGCACAGCCAGTAACGTGTACCCGCATATCGTCTCTTTTCCGTCTTTTAGCTGGACTCGGTACATTCGTAGCAGGATGATCTACCCAATGCGTGTCATTAAGCCAATAGCTTTGCGTGTCGTCGGCAAGTAGTGCCTCGTAACTCCTGCGCAAGTATTCGACGTCTTCTTGATCGATTCCCTTCGTCAAGAATTCGTATAGTATTTCCATTTCGACCATGAGATCACGCTCTTTGTATATCATTGGCGTAGGGTAATGATGCGATGGCGGTAGCGTAGGATCCGTAAGCGTCGACGGTGGTACCATTCCTTTGTAATCGAATGACGATGGTGGAACGCGAATGTTTTCTTTCTCACGCTCGTTGTTTCTCTCCAATAATACGGCATTGTTGTTAACCTTTAATGTCATTTTTATAAATCGTGTGCACAAATTGAAAAGTTAAAATAAAAATTCAATTTTTTATATTAAAAGGCGCCGACGTGCCCCAAAGACAAATATGTAAATTCAACTTGAAATGGTAAGAAATATTTGAATAAATAGTACCAAACAATTTCAAATAAAGTACCTTTGCATGTTTGCTTCTCTTCTTATCTGTACGTTCCTTGTTAAGATTCCTAACATCAGATTTCTGCTCAGTCTTGATCTGGGGTTGCTTGGTAAAATCAGCTATCGTCATATCCGACGGCGTCAGTATAACAGGTTTCTCTATCGAAGGCGTTGTCACTTGTTGCTGCAACTGCTGTTGTTGCTGAAGTAGATGCATCTCAAACAGTTGCCGCTGTTGCTCTTGTTGTTGCGTATGAGCAGGAGGTAAAGAGTAAGAATGCTCTATGTACACCCGAGAAAGTTGACGCTTTTCGACAGTTCGTTGTATATCTTCCACAGCTTGAGTTCTGTTGAAAAATAGGATAATTAAATTACTTTTTGTTATTTTAAATAAAAATTACAATTTCATTTAAGATAATCAACTTGAGAGCATACTTTAACCTTCTGACTTCCAAGGTCTCTTCTTCGGAATCGCTGGTCGGTACCTCACTAAACATTGGGATCTTCTCAGATTCCTTGAGGATCGGCTCGTCATTGATGTACCTGTCAGACATGTCCTGCAGCTTCCTGATAATATTAGACTCAGCAGCCGGCGCAGCGATGACGGTAGGCGGAACTACTCTCTGTATGGGCTTCTGATCTTGACCGGCCAGCGATATCAGAGCTTCTACCGCGGAGCTTTCCATGTTCCGTATATCATGCGGCACACTCACTGTGGTTGGCTCTGCTTTTACACCCGTTGTGATAGGTGTAACTATCGTTCGTGCAGACTAAAACAAAATTATATTATATGCAATTACTATGAAAAATCTTGTTTTCTCACCAACATAAAATGTAATAAAATCAATTATTTAAATACCCATTCCGTGGCCATAGGATGTCGTAACACATCGTCCTTTATCTCCGGTTTGGCATCGACCGGTGTCTCTTCCTTAATCTCGCTTTGCAGATAATCGTCTTTGGTTTCCGCAATGGAGTAATTCTCTACCTCGTAATCGCCGAACTCCGGGAAATCGTTGTAACCCTCTATTATCGTCTGATTTGGTATAGGAGTACACCTGCCAGGCGGCGTTGGACAGGCAAGTGACCTTTGTATTGCCAACTCCACGAGAACTTCGGGATTTTGACTGTCACGCGCCAGCGGTAACCTCGCATTCGAAAGCGCATCGCCGAGCTGTTATATTAGTCAATATTAAATTATAATAATAAGTTGTAAGTAACACATATTTGACATTTTAGTTTTTTTTACATAAAATTTTAACTTAAATCTTGAAAAAAACGTACCTCTTCATCGGAACTTTCGCTAGAGCTCGACGAGTCACTACTACTGCTGCTACTAGAACTACTCTGTTCTTCCTCATCGTCAGACGATGATGAAGAGGACGAGGAGGATGCGGTACTGCTAGGAAGACTTGCGATTTGCCGTTTAGTTGGTACTTTCTGAGTCGACTCAACGTCACTATCACTGTCAATCGTCTCAGCGTTTGGAACTCTCGCGGTAACGCTAATACGCCCTTCTCCCGATTGCCGACTATCCTCCTCTTCATCCTGTACCGCCACTGGACTCGGAGCTTTCATCTTACGCTATAAGAAATATACAACGATTAGTTTCCTTAATTTATTAACATTTTTTAAATAGAACATTGTGCAGTAATAGGAAAAAATGAACTATTTCAGCTCATTTCATAAAATAAGCGAGGAGTATTCAGCATGAGTTGGAGTCAAGGGCGTCAAAGGCGAGTCTAAAATAGCTCTTCTTTCCGTGTTACGTACAATATTTTTTTAACGAGGGCATAATAGGATCTTGTTTTGTTGATACTTGAAAGCTGGATAGATTGTGCATTTCGACTCGTACGTAGGATTGAAATTTACTTTTATATATTTCTAATAACTTACCCTAAACGACGGCATCTTCGGCATACTAGCTCTAATTCCAAGACCAAAGCCATCGTAATTTAATCCTAGTGGTGTAGTAGCCTGCTCCAGGAGCGAGGCGAGACCCTGATTCTTTGGTTCTTCTTTGACAACTGCAGCAGCAACAACAGCAGAAGTCAGCACAACGGGGGCCGCTACCTCAGGGACGACATTATTGGTAGTAGGTGCACCAGCAACGGGCACTGTTTTTTCCGATTTTTTACGTTCGTCCCACCAAACGTCAAACAACTTAAACGCCGTACTTTCAATCATTTTCTTATTAAAGTCTTTCTTTAAAATTTGTTTCAACTCGTCTACCACGCGGTTTAATACCCCATTGATAGTAGGCCCCTAGAAGAAAAAACAATTTTGAAGAGTGACAGTGAAATATACTATTTACTTTAAAATTATTATAAGAAATTTAAATGTATACTAACCTGTGGGTTATCCTTGACAATGTTCTGTGTGGCCATAGCCTGTAATCTTGTCTGGAAATTGGGATAGTAACCACTGCTCTGAGCAGTCGGACCTAAACCCATGCCAGCAGCTGGAGCTCCATGCAGTCCAGGTGTAGGTCCAGTAGATTGGTACTGGTTAGGAATATAGGCTGCTGCTGCAGCAGCTGCTGTCGTTCCACCACAATATGGGTAGGGATACTGACCAGGCCTGGGCCAAGATGATTGCTGTTGTGTCTGTGGATGGGCTCCTTGAGGGTGTGGCTGGTAAACTTGATGATGATTCGTTGCTCCGACCACTCCTGGGTAGTGATGCAAGTGGGCCATAGTTGAATAAGTACTGTACAGGTGCTGGCCTACTGAATCGTGAGTAGTCATCTGTAAACAAATTGTGTATTAAAATGCAATATATAACATAATAAATAAAAATATTTTGTTTGATTCAGTCAAATAATTTCTACATATTGTAACTTTGATCAACTTGTTTTTAAATTAGAATTTTAACCCTTTCATTCCGGAATAGCATGTGTCAACTTATAAGAATCAATTTTATTATTAACATACGTTGTATAAAATAAAATATTGAGTTCAAATCTGTATATCTATTCTCTTTTACTTTAAAAAAATATAGCGTAACACTACAAATTAAGTATATTTAAAAAATTTTTCATTAGCAGATATTTCTTATAATATCTTCAAAAGGATTAAAAAACAATTTAGACTATAAATCGAAATGATATACACACCTCTTCAATCTTTTCATCTCCAGAACTTAACGGACTAAGAGACATTCGATCATCATCAGGTGGGGGCGGCGGAGGTGGATCTTTTGGTGGTTCTGGCTCGTTAGTGTCATTGTTTTTCGTTATAGCCCCAGTAGGACTATAACTACCTAACAATGCCTCATCCTCGCTTGAACTAATAGGGCTGCCCAGATCATCATCCACCTTGGCTTTAGGAATCTGATTAAGACTATTTTGGCGTACCCTGCGCCTCTCTCGGTTACGCTGCTGTGCCTTTTGAAAGCAGGATTCATATATCTCACGTGTAAGAAAGGGACTGGGTGGATTTGACAGCATTTCCTCGTCAACACCATCCCTCCGTTCATCCTCGGAATCACTACCAAATTGCAGGAAAGGTGGCGCCATACCGCCAGCCTTGTCTTTCAGGAGCATGGCTATTCGCGTGTCGAGATCCAAAGTCTTGCGTGTCTCTACCGGTGAGTCGCGTCGCGAATCTTTGGTTGGTGTGTGTATGGCTGGGGTATCCGAACCCGCGGGCGACGCGTTGAACGACGAATCTTTTTTCTTCGACGTAGGCGCAACCGCTTTTACGTTCGCTGTAGTCAGTTCATTTGCACTGACAGACGCACCCCGGACAGCTACTCCCGGGATTACGACCATCGAATTATCGGGTGGCATGGCACTAGGAGGTGGCCACGCCGTGTTCGGAGGATATACCGCAGCACGACCATCAGGCGCGGTTGCGTTGGGCCACCACACACCTGCATTCGGTTGGTTTATCAAACCAGGCTGCTGTGGCGGAGGTACTCCCGGCGGCAAATTACCGATAAAATTATTAGTTTGATTAGCGGACGGGTGATGATGTGACTGTTGATGATGGTGATGATGGTAATTACCATAATAGTAATCGTAATTGCTTGCTGGCGTTGAATTTTGCGAATAATTGCCTGTATAATTGATTTCACTGGGGCCAGTAGCATAACCTAAATCTCCACTACTAGTACTGGTACCACCAGGTGTTGGATAATCACGATAAGAAGTTGCTACCTTGCCAGGAAACCTCGAATTTTCTACATAAGAGTCTCTACTTTTTTCGAGAACTGGCTTTTTATTATGCCTATTATAATCATCTCTGTCATCAGTGGATGTTGTTAAAGGTTTCTCCGTCACCAAAGGAGTTTGTCCTCTTTTGTTTTGATCAACCTCAATCTGAAAAAATAATAAACATTTTAGTCAAGAAACAATAACAATTACTGCAATAGAATGGAGAAAGCTTACCTTTACAGGGGTTGGCGGTGGAATCACTGGAGCTGGGGTTTGAGGTTCTTCTTTAACTTTCTTTTCCAATTTTTTCTCAACTTTCTTTTCTGTTGTTAATTCCTCATAAAGCTTCCGACACTCTCCACCAAAAGCATCCAAGAAAACCTTTAACACTTTTCCCATTACAGAGGTATTATTTAATTTTTCTACACATGCTTTAGAAGCTTTTGTAGTTTCAAAAACAACTCTTGCTATACCAAGATGTTTATTTGTCAATGGGTGATAATATATTGTTTGCTCTTCTGTTGCACCAAACTTTTGAACCATATCATTGAGAAAAATCTTATCAATATTATCATTTAAATGACAAAATGTTACTTCTAAAGGGGGTGGTTCACCACAGTAATTAGCGTCAATCTTAAACCTAGGTACCGGCAGATCAAGCTTATCTAACCTTGTCCATATTCTAGTCAACTGTGAACGAGGATCTCTCACTTGCACAACAGGATAGGTTGGATCACCAGGCACAAGGCCATCATACCTATAAACCTTTTGAGCTCCTTTCTTCAGACACGGGTCTACCAACAGTTTATAATTTCTGGGTTTCTGTGGTAAAACTGATCCAGCAGGAGCAATGCTGCTGCTAGACTCCTTTTGCGTTTCCTTCTGCTCATGATTGTGCTTAGAGGGTAGTGGCTGCTGATGCTGCTGATGCTGCTGGTGTTGTTGGTGTTGGTACTGGTGCTGTTGATATTGCTGCTGCTGCCTCGACGACTGGTGTTGATGCTGCTGGTAGCTGCCCACAGCATTGGAGTTGTGGGATACGCCATGGGAGCTATTGCTGTGAGAATGGTGATGATGGGAGGAGCTACCGCTGCTGCCTCCACTGCCACTTTGCTCCCGATGATGGGAATGGTGGTGGTGATGATGGTGGTCGTGGTGTGAGTGCGAATGCCGATGCCCATGCCCATGCCTCTCCATACCGTTCATTGCCAGCGAGCATCATCCATTCGTGAGAGGAGCTTTCTTTCAACTCGACGAGTCAGCTGCACTCTGTTCCCTAGCCGACGAACTCCTCTTCCTCAGCTCCTGCTGGTGCTTATGTTGCTGCTGTTTCTCCTGTACGCGAGCGTTTGACGCCGCTGCTGCTTGCAGGCACTTGCGAGCCGCGAGTTTCATTGATGATCCTCCTATGGGGCCGGCAAAAGGGCCTCGAACGGTCTCCTAAATCCCGGTCGATCCTCTTTCTCAACCTTTCCTGATTTCCCAACCCAAAAATGCACTTCTACAACTTCTCTTACCTATCGAAATAGATAGTTCTAGCTCACAAAACTCAATTTTATCTCTTTCTTTGACTCTCCTCCGAGACTTTTCTCCCCTCGATTTCTCTCTATTCCCGTACACCGTGCGTTCAAGACGTATGTACGTGGAACTCGAGATTACAAGCTACTGCTGCTGGCCGCGTTGGGACGTTGTCTAGCCGTCATCTGAGCGGTGTAACGCGCGCGCGACACCAAAGCGCGACAGAGATGAATTGTTCAGTTCAGAGTCGTCGTAGCATAACCTCCAAAACTCTAATTCGGCGCGCAACTGAAGACATCGATTGCGTACGCGCTCTCCAGTCCCTCGTTTACTCTCTCTATCTTCCTTTCTCCTCGTGCCTCCTCCGCAAAAACACTCCTCGACCAAATCCTTTTGTCCACGCAACTCTTCGTTTCTCCTCTCCCAGCTTGCTTCGCACGATGTGCTAAAAGCTAAAACTGCTGCTTCTCGATGTTCCGAAAGTATACTTAATATTCGCACAGGGCGCGCGCTTATACAGCTCTATCTCTTTCCCTCTCTCTCTCTTTCCAGTCGCGGTTGTCGTCTACTCGTATGCCTTGTGCCTTCGCGGTTTGCCTCACAGATAATATGATGTATGCACCGAGAGAGAATCGCGTTTTCTCCGTACGCGCGCGTCTGCGTGCCCTGCCACTCTATACCAGGTGTAGCGGTGGTATTAGTGACTATAAAGTCACCTATACATTTGCAGTTTCCCGCTACTATACCCAGATACTTGCGTATATATGTACTCCATACGTACACGGAGCAATGTCATTTCTCTCTTTCTCTCCCTTTCTTTCTCTCTCTTGACGATGCACGCGACGCGCGGAACGTACATAAACGCGTGCGAGGTCGTATTTATTTTCGCCGAATCGCGCGAGTAGTCTGATAAGTTATGGACAAACAAGTTGGCCTCCGTCGGTAGGTTTGGGAATAGGTATACACTTTTTTTTAATGGCTGCATATATTATAAGTAGGTGGTTCGTCGTTCATTTTTCTTTGAACGATTTGTAAGTGTTTTTCCCGCGAACTCGAGCCCGGGAGAAGAGGGCGCATTGTTTACATGGTTACGCGAGACCGACGACGCTGAGCTTCGGTTTTTTCGTGCGTACGTAAGTATATTGTTATGAGTAGTATGGGACTTGAATGTTTGGAGCAAGCCCTTATCAACGAGCTGAAAAATGCGACTGCTAAGTTTGTAATAATACGTGACGGTACAAAATGTTCGTCAGTAACATTATAGGCATATGAGAGTACATACGTAGCAAATAATAATCGCACGTGCATCCGCACAGCTCTGCATATGTAAGTGTATCAATTTCTTTCTCTTTTTTGATGAGATCTTATTCCCTCAAAACATGTGTTCAGCGTTGCTGTGTGGGTTATACGCAGGCGCCGCGCGTTTAATTGCGCTCCCTACTTACAAGTTACAACAAACACGCTGGCATTGCTTAAGAAAAATGAAAAACGCTGAAAGCGTGGGGAGAAGTCATACGCGCGCAGGCGCACTAGCTCAAATTATCGGCCATTTGTAAAGTTCATATAGCTATAGCATAGTTTTCTATCTCTCCCTCGTCTGCTATACCATACTCCGAGCAGCCTGCACGAGACTGTTTTACACTCTCGCTGAGGATAGTATCCCGTATCTTATAGTGAAAATTTGACGAAGCCCGAGCAACCGGCCGCGCGATTTTCGATTGACGTGGAGTACACGTAACGAGTAGTCGCACGGGTTAAACAGAGAATAAAGCAACCATCATGGTCTGGTCAATGATCGAGCGTTTCGCACCGACCGTCAGGGCTGAGGAAGAGGAGGAAGCCGAGCTCGTCGATCCGCAAAAAGTGCTACGGGTAAGTCTCACTCAAAACTCTCATTACGTAACTTTTTTCGGACGGAAAAAACAAGTGTGACTTAGAGTCGTTCCGAAAAATGCATGCTCTACCAATTTCGGAGTTGGCACTGCTGTGACACGGGTCTTCTACCTCAACTATGTCGAGCGTAGAATCGACAACGTGTGGAAAGGTTATATGTGGACTTTGGCTGGCTGTCTCACTTGACGTTGTTGTCTTGTTGTTATGTTTTGCAGGAGAAATGCACCGAAACCAAGAAATGCTCTGCTCTGAAAGAGAAACTGGAGACCTGCAATGACCGAGTCAACTCCAGGACTCAAACAACCGAGACCTGTCTGGAAGAGATCATCGACTTTGTCTCTTGCATTGATCATTGCGCTTCCAAGACTCTGTTTAGTAAACTCAAATAACTTTATCTTTAAGATCATAGATCAAGGGCTTTGTTAAAATTTAGTTGTCTCCGCTCATTGTTTCCATTGTATATAAACAACAAAAAATCAATATACAAATTCATCAATTTTTGGACTGAGTCCATCGAGTCAATGTTACAATGATACACAATTAATAAACAATAAAAATAATTGAAATTGAAAAAATCTTTTTGGATTTATAATATCATTTTATTATATATACCTCAAAATTTATAGTAGGTGAGAATATAAATCATCTTTCATTGACAATTATCTAAATATAATACACTGCATCATTCATACATAATTTAATAATTAACTTTCTGTATAAGTCGTTGTACATACATATTTTGGTTGTTACTAAAGCAATAATTAAATCAGCAATTATTTCACGTATTACTTTAAAAATTTACAAATGAAAAACGTATACTTACCATAAAAAGTGTATGTGTCAAAAAAAGTAAAATATAAAAGTACTTGTCATAATTTACATAAAAATTATCATTTGATGACTATTTATTTTTTAATAAAATATTTAAAATATAAAGTAATTAAGTAATATATAATTGTGTAATAATTTCATCAAACAAATTTGCCATAAATTAAAAGATTATATTGAGGTAGGAATATTAAGGTTGGTGATATGTGTAATGAAAAAGGTACATCAAACAATCTTTAGTTACCAATAGCATTTATTTATCAATTATATATCAATATGTAATATGTACAGAGCAAATTTAATTATATTCTGATAAAATGTTTGTCAGTCAATTTTTCTGATTGTGCACAAAATTATAAAATATAACACTTACATATCACGTGCACGCAGAAAAATTAATTTGACTAAAAAATATTGATTATCTTGGACTCAACTGAATATGATTCTTCTTCATCCCCTGTATTTGAGCACAAATATAATAGATGATGACCCGTATAGTGCAACCCATTGCCTAAAATAATCAACGAAAAAGCATAGAACCATCTTACATTTCAATTAATCCGAAAATTTCATTACATAATATCTTGATACTTTGTAATTCATTTGATAACAAATCTGTCTTATTTCATTTTCTTATATACTACAGTAATTATGAGTAAATCAATATAACGTTTGTAACTTTTTAGTATAAATCAATGTACCTTATTTGATTAAATGTTAGATTCTATATTTGTGCTAATTTCAAGTAATAACTACATAGTTCATTTTAGACTAATCTACAAAAAAGAAAACTTGAAATCTCACAATCACTTTGGCACATTCTCTCCCAAATCATTATTTATAGTTCAGTAATTACAGCTATAGATATTAAAATAACAGTTTCCACATTCTAATCAAGTACAGAAATATGTTTTCAAATGGTGAATATCAAATTCTAATATATAAATTTATACTGTAATGATTTGACTGAATATTCTCTTTCTAATATATAAGCAAGAAAATATTGAATGTAATTCAATGCTGAATGAGAATATTTCAAGATATAGCGCAATACTTGTTATATAAATGTCACTAATATTTATAAGCTCCAATCAGTCAGTTTCTAAGGTAGAAAAACATCTTCAAATTTTAATTTTTTTACAATTTTTCGTATATTTTAATCGATGAGTATAAATATGAAAAGTCAGAAAAATCATTAAATTAAATAACATAAATTATTCTAAACAATTATTTGTATTTGCCTATTCAAGTTTAAAATTTGGCTAAGTTTTATCTTAGTTTAATATTTATATTTGTGAAAAAAAATATTTTGAAACTGAAGGTTTATTATAACTTTTTATATTGAAATAATAAGAAATTGTAAAAATAAAAATTTCAAGGTATTTTACTACCGGAAGAGTCAAATATTATCGTGCAAGAACAATAGACATACGCCTAATGTTGTGCAAATTTGTAAAAACTAAAACATTTAATATTAACCAAGATAAAGCACCTTATATATTATAATTACTACATTAATTATTCGCGTTGATGAATATTTCATTATTACAATATTTTCAAAGCACTCAAGAATTTATTCACTAAATTGCAAACAATATATTTTTTTTATTGAAAGTGCCAGTGAAATGTCAACTCAATAGTTAATGGCGTAACACTTTAAAATTGTTATGTGAATTTCTTGAAAAAATTCCAATTTTTTAAACTTTAAAAGATAAAATGCTTGTCCATTATTTTATCATATAAAAGTTGGTCTTTGACGAAGGTTTACCAAATTTTCATAAAAGTATAATTAGTTATCTCATAAAGATTTTGTGTAATATTCAAACGTAAATGTTCTACTAAAAAAGTATATTAAAATTGCACGTTGACAGTACTAAAATATTATTTAGCCAAAATTCCACTGGTACTTACCATTTTTTTAACGAATTTTTTTTTTTTTAACAAAGATTGATTCCTTGTCTTTAGCGAATATTTAAAGAAATTTAATGATTTGATAATGAACCGACAGTCAAAAGTCGCTAAAAGGTGCCTCAATACACTTAATTCATAGAAATAAAAATTTTCCTAACGCAGTACTATCTTATAGAGCAATAATGACATGCTTTTAGATAGAAAAAATTATTTTATACAATATTCACTCAATTCATATTACATGAAAAATAAACGTTCGAAGAAACATTATTTTTACAGAAATCAGATAAGCAAAAACTGCTTTAATGTTTGTCATTCTCAAAAGTACTGCTTAAGAATGACAAATAATATTGCAATCAATTGATAGAATCCTCGAACTTAATTTGATTAGTAGTAGCTACTATACGTAGTTATGTAGAATATATATATACCTCTCTCTCATTATAAAGAACCAAGCTTGATTGATTTAGTTAGCATGAAATATATTTAAAAAATGCAGTTATATTGAATATATTTTTCATCATTAAGTTTCGACTGATTACTGCTGCGTGAAACACGTAAGTGTTGTTCATTTTTAATATCACGAGTAGAAAAAGAGGCACTCGCTTACTTCTAGTCGGTTGCGAGAGCACGAGATTCGCCTTATTAGCTAAAATTTTCCAATTCATTTTTTAAAAAATTTGTATTTAAATCACATTCAATTATTAATAATCGATGATTTTTTCTCTCTTATCTCACTTGAGACAGGGGCCTTTGTGCGTACTCGTTATCATTGTCAGATATCAAGTGCACAAGGATGCGCGGTAATAAAATTATTACAGCATACAGAGATCCTTCGAGAAGCTTTTTTTTTCTTTTAATCGTCCGCTTTTGCGCAAGTTCTTCGCAACATCATATGCTCGAATTTGCATTTCACGCAGTTTACGAAAAATTGTCGTAAATATTAAAATATTTTACTAATTTTGAGTACGACGGTCACCTAATACGTTTTCAAGTTTCCGAGCAAAGATAGTCGTGGATGTCATTAATTTTTTCCTTGGCGGCTCTCCGCCTGCATTTGATCCATCATTGTCATCAGAGAGTAAGCGTTTTCCAACAGTTTGTCTTGCATCCACAGCAGTTACCATTTTATTAATTGATTCCAGATCCTAATCAAATGCGTAAGTTTAAAGTTTAATTTTACTATTAATAATAATCGTGTAAGTCAAACTTTTTCCCCCCAAATAAGTATAATTGAATCAATGAAATTTCATTCGAGCAGCGTTACAGCGTTCCAAATGATAAGTACATAGTAACGTTACGTGTTATGTTTCATCTGATTCAAGTATAAAACATCAAAATAAAAATAAGTTAAATTACCTTGGCTGGACTGCGATTAAAGCAATA
Source organism: Torymus texanus (assembly GCA_036873485.1). Lineage (NCBI taxonomy): Eukaryota > Metazoa > Arthropoda > Insecta > Hymenoptera > Torymidae > Torymus > Torymus texanus. Next base: position 12,728,318 of record JAYJLV010000027.1, on the reverse strand, counting down.
CTGCAGTTGTGGAGCAGGGGAGGCAGGGATATCCTTAGGATCGAGCACACGCGTCATGACAGTGTTGGTGACTTGTCTGATAGGCGAATTGTTGATAGCTCGGCGTGCCTTTGGCAACGGACTCAGCGTTAAGTTCGTCACACTACCCTCCGTCAGGCCCAGCTTTTTGGCGAAGTCCTTGACCTCTGGTACGAAGACAGTATTGTAAAATTTGATCAAGTCGCCGCGTTCTTCCGATCCATAAATGCGCGAGGTAGCAGCCATGTCTGAAGGTGTTGGCGGGCAGACGTTTGCTTGATTTCTATGGGTAATTAAAAAACAATTGTTTAATTTCCATACATTATTTCTATAACATATTTAAAGATTTTATGAAAAAAAAAATTACCTGCTGCCATTTTCAGACGTTGTATCGTTGTTATTTTGAATATTCCTCGATATGAGTACTGAACGATAAATGTGCGATTCTGCTTGTGGCTGTAGTCTATAGCAGCGCATGATTTCTGTAAAAGTATTCTTCTCAATTTTACCGAGTTTACAAATAACATAAACGGCGGACATGAGAATCTGATCTAGGTGTCGGTCTTTCATCAGATACGTTCGTTCTCGTACCGAATGCTCGAATATCGTCCAAATTTTTCTCTTCAAGTCAAGATCTGTAATATCCAGCGAACTGCAGATTGTTTGCATTCTCGTCACGGTCAGATGGTAAAATTTGCGGAAAAATAAAGCGAGAGAACCGGTGCGACGAGGCTTGCTTTGATCACGGTTCACCGTAGCTATAGGGGTGCTGGACACAGGGCCACCATTTCTCTGAGAATTAGGCTGCTCAACGGTTACGAGACGCGTAAGTAGACTCGGAGCTTTCAAGACACTCTGGGGTGTCGATTTGGACTCGGAGAATAGACGTTTTTTGACGATACCTGATGGTGTTATCGGAGAGTGGAATCTCTCAGACGCTGATGATATGGGACTCTGTAAGACATCGTTGAGTTGTGCTCCTCTATCCAAAGCGATTCTTCTCAGAACAGGTTGTCCAGGAGTGTTAGGATCAACTAAATCAAAAGTACCTGGCAGGGCCACATCTTCATAAGACGGAACACCGTCTTCGCAACTTTGCAAAGCTGGCCACAATGGGCTTCCCGATTTCCAAACCATGGATTCAAGAATCATCTCTTCGATGCGGTTTAAATGTTTAACCATATCGCGTGTTAATTGATCAACAGCGACTTTGACGATGACTTCGATCACTTTATAGAAGAAGTAAGCTTCTAAATTCAAAGCTTTCAAGATCCAAGGGAACGTTCTGTCTTTATTTTGATACGAGTAGATAACGATTTCACAACAGCATGCGAATAAACATTGAAGAAATACGTCGTTCTTTAGTAACGTCTAAAAAGTAGAAGAAGTAAAAACTATAAAATTTTGTTTAAAGAACAAAGACTAATCTCGTAAATCAAAAATACTTACTGAAGCATCAAAATTCTGCTTCTTAGCCATTTCATCTTTTAAAACCATCTCCAAAACTTTGTAAAAAAGCATATGAGAGGATTGGAAACGATTCTTTCCAAAATCTATAAAAATATTTTCAGCCGGCTGATCAACCGGTTTTGGCGAGTACACATCGCAAAACATTCTGCCATATTCTTGAACTTTTGATTCAACACGAGTTTGAATATCGGGCGAACTAGTCCTAAATATTTCAACAAGTTTTTCAGATGGCAAAGTTTGACATCCACATAACAATGATTGCAAACGAACAACGCTTTCTGCGGGGTTAGCTGATGGCGTAACATTCGTTATATCCTTCGTTTTTAGGTATTTGCGACCAGTCAAAGGTGTAGAAGGCGCCCAATGTTGCATCTGTTGATATTGATTCAAATTAATATTTTATTATACCTTGGGGCATGAAAAATATGTTTATGAGAAAATACTTACTCCTCCTAGTTGTTCTTTCTTAGATCCGAATTGGTCTTGCAGATCACTCATATTTACCATCTTTGATGGAGAAGATCCAATGTTGCTATTAGAATCTGGACCTGAAACAAAAATAAAATTCAACTAATATAAAATGAATTATGTATAAATAATATGTTGATGCAATATAAAAATTCGAAATACAACTTGTCTTAGCCTTACTAAAATTTGTCATTAAATGTGAGATATTTTATCTTTTGACAATATAAAAAAATTATTATGAACTAAGATATTAAGTGAAAAGTGTTTTGAAAAAAATTTTATTTTCTCACAAAACAGATTAACAATATATTTATTATTTTTATTTTCTTAATGAAGTTGTAAGAATTGATACTTTTATTCTAATAAATAAAAAGTATAAAAATATAATATAATAAAAATTTTAAATCATTTAAAACAAAGCTATTAAAAATGTGACACATTCCATAATAAGATGGAACTTATTAGTTTTCTCAACTACCGTTTTTAGCAAACCCACCTTTTGAAAATATAGGTAAAGTTATTTCTCCATTAATAACTCGCACCTGTGATAAACCTTCTAGTCTCTTTCTTCTCCATTCAGCTGAATTTCAGAGTGATGGTAAAGCAGGCACACATTGGTTAGCAGCAGGAAATGAAAGGGGTTGATGAACAAGGAGAAAAAAAAGAAAAATAGAACAAAATCACGCATTTGAATAAAAACAAAATACTAAATAAAAAAAAGATGAATGTGAAATAAAAAAAGCAAATCATTCAAATTCAAAATATAGTCTATTAATTTAAGTAATACTCGTATGACCTAATTAATATTTTAGTTTTTAGTTTAACAAAATAAATATTAAAAAATTTATTAAACATAGGTTAAAAAGAATGTAATTTTCAATAAAAAGGTTAAGTATTTCCATGAACTTCAGCATTATTCAAGTTATAATAATGCAATTAAAAAAACTTGCAATGAAAATTGGTCATGTTGCAGGAGTGTATTGTGTGTGCTACTTGGGTGAATTCTATTATTAGGATTTCAATGTTACAAGCATAGTATTTGCCTAGCTTCGATAAATTTTTATAAAAATTTTCTTACCTAAGAATATTCTTTCATCAAGATCTCCAACATTAAGAACGTGTTGTTCATAAGTTTTGTTGATTGCTTTGTTGTTTCCATCAAAATTTAAAGCTTCCAGAATTCCTGAAAAATTGGACTGGTCACCTCTGATAGTTTTTTCATTAAATAACTTATTCATATAACGTTTCAAAGAATATTCTTTAATGCCGATTGCTTCAACTGCAATAGCATTGTGACGTTCGCAAAGCAAACTGACAATGCAGTTTCCGATTTCTGGGGGAGTGAAGCTGTCATCATTGAAGTTCTCAGGTAATCCTTAGTAAAGTAAAATAAAATTCGTTTAATGTCTTGAAAACCATGATTTGATTTTTGTTAATTTAAGAATTATACTAACCAGGAAAATCAGAATTCAATAAGTCCTTCCTATTAGCTAATAATGCATTATAATATATCAAATCACAAACAACTAATAACAAATGGTAAGAGTTTACAAGGTCATCTGAAATCGTAGAAATTCCACTTTTGATACAAATGAAAAGTGACCAGCAAAATTCAAATAATCTAGAGGGTGTACAAGGTACAGCCTTATGTCTTCTCGATCTAGTCGGTCTACTCATATCATCAGCTGGATTCTTAAAGATATCCTTAAAGATAGGCTGATATTTTTGAAATATTACGGACGATACAGAAAAATTTCTCTGTAGTGTGTCTATTCTGGCTCCAAAATCTTGCGGCATGTGACACATATCTGCCCATGATTTACTTTTTGTAAAAAACTCTATCAAAGGCAAATTACAAAGTCTTAGAAGCCTAGTCAAAGAAACACAATTTCCCTGAATATTTGTTCCAGCTTTTCCCACAGTGGGAGTGGAAGCTTTCCTACACGCTACGTACAAAGCACATCCAATCCAATGGAGCTGATCGCCCTTTAAAACAAAAAGAAATAATTCAAAAAACTATTCTAAAGCAGCAAAGGAAAACACAAATGATAAAAAGGAAATGAAATGAAGAAAAAATGTAAATTAGCTTTTGCAAAGGTATATAAACAAGAGAAAGTCCCGTGCTCCGATTCTCACCTCCAGGGTGTAATGCTGCCTTATGTTCTCATAGGATTTCCATGCTTCATTGGCCGCGCTTGCGTCCATGTTGAGTTTCTCGCAAAGATCCTGGTGCTTCATGAACGTCGCGTCCTCGATGTCGTCGGACTGCCCCATTTTCCCGAGTGGCGCCGTCGCGCTATCCCTCTCACAGTAACACGAGAATCACAATACAGCAGTAAAAAGGCTCACACCTACGCCTCAAAGTCACGAAAAGTCACAGCAACTCCGTTCCAGTGCCCCGGGTGTGCTAGATGAGTGTTGTTTTTCCTTCGCCTTTCTTCTCGTCCCACACACGCACGCACTCCGAGGTGAGAGTCGAGGGGACGCGCGCGCTCGCACAACACACGACACCACCGCGACGCATCAGCCGTCACAGAGATGTACCGCCGCTGCTGCTGTTGTCTATACTCATCAACGCCCTGCCACCGCCACCGCATAGAACTCTCTCAATAAGCGCGCTCGGTGTACCTACAACACGCCTTTGCGCGGGAAATATCTGCCACTAATAATATCGCGCGGCCATGTTTATGCCACATTGGCGCGCTTTCTTTCTTGAGCTTCCCGCGATGAGGCAGACCCAACCTACCTTACGGTTCGATTATTACAGCTGATTGCACGTTGCTTCGATGGATGATGAGGAAAAGGGGTGGAATAATTTCTCTTAACGATTTGGCGATTTTATTGGTTCTTTTGGAACCTGAAGATGTATGGTTGAAGAAGTTTTTCATTATTTTCATAACCTAATGCGGAGATGCGCACACGCTCGTGCGTCAAGATTTTCCCGCCTTGATCCTGATTGGATGAATTTTCACCCACGCCGTGCGCTATTGCGCTCATCTGCTCATCATCTGCTGTTTGTAGATATAGGTATATGTGTGTATGTAAAACTATAGTTGTGATGTATTTATAGATATAGATATACACATTACACGTAATATTCAGGCATCACCATATTTTTCATGATCTTTGAGGTTATATATAGTTTTCTCATAAGTTTGTAAATATATACATTTTAAACAGTATTGTTTTAAATGTTACCTCAAATTTTTGAAGAGAAGATTATCTAACATTAATTGTCTTTTCATATATTCATTATATACAGAATCTAAATAGTCACTTTATTGCAAAAATTGTCACATTGACTGTTTTATTTCGTTTTGAACTTTCAGGTTCATAATGATTAATATACAGCTAAGATGTATTTGTACATGTGTAAGATTACAAGCAGCAACTCCTGGGCAATTGGGAAAAATAGTAAACAAAGTCATGAATTTCGATAAAACAAAAAAGTAAATATTTCCTATTATATCTACCCATATAAGGTTGAAATAAACAAAATTTTAATGTTTTAGGGTTCGTCAGAAAGAATATACTGGTAGTAAACATGTAACTCAGGTAAATCCAGTTATATCTTATGGACCGTCAGGGACAAAGAATGCTTATATTCATAAAAATCGAAGAGTTGTAGTTTTAAACAAAATTTTTATGAAATATATATCTGATTTGATGGCCACGGGAGAGGTTGCTCCACAATTACTTGGAAGAGGAATAGAAATTTCTCATGTTAAAGTGTCCTCTGATTTTAATCTAGTAAATGTTTATTGGTTTGCAGAAAATGATGTAGATGCAGATGTAGAACAAATTTTGAAGCAAGCTGCTGGTAAACTGCAACACGAATTATCTGGACTTCGAGTTATTGGAATAGTTCCTCCTATTCAATTTGTTAAAAATAAAAAATTCACAAGTATAAAAGATGTGGAAACTCTATTATCGGAAGTTGATTTTGGAGAAGGCTATATACCAACTGCATACATAGCACATAAAGATATTCCAGTTCTTGAAACATCATTACCTCCTGAATTGAAAGCTAAGATTTCCAAATTAGAGAATGAAAACCACGAAGAAGGAGTTGAAGAAGAAACATATTATGAAATTAGAGTTCCAGAAATGAGGCAAGATGTATTAGGAGTCAATTATGCTGATATCATGAAAAGGGTAAATTTTTATTTTATAATTTTTTTTTATTATAATTATAATTTATATCTAGAATTAAATATTATTACTTATGCAATTTTCAATTTAATTAGATCAAGCAAACACTAAATGTAACAAAACTTGCTGAAAATAATAGAATATTAAATATATCTAAAGAACCAGAGCCTCAAATGAGTAATAAAGATCTAACTAATATGTTATCTAATAGGGAACAAAATCAAATTTTTAATGAGTTCTTGAAAACCAGATTAGTAGAAGAAAAACGTAAGCTAAAAGCTTTATCTTTAAAACAAACTAAGTTAGAGCAAGAAGAAGAATGGTTTGAAGAAATGGAAAAAAATAATTATGTTGAGGATTTCAAAATTGAAGAAGACTACAAAAATGAATATGAAGAAATTGAGAAGTACTGAAAATAATACAAAATTTTGTTATTTATTGATATAACTTTGTATATAATACTAACATATGAGAAATTTATATTTATGTTTTAGACTAGATGTATGCAAATAAAATTTGACTTTAACTAACGATTTTATTATTTTATTTATTATGTAAATTCAATTTATATTTATATTTTATTGTATAACAAAGAGATCTATTATTATTGAAAATGTTAGTTTTAAAAATTATCATACAACATTTATTAAAATTGAAAACGTTATCTTTTTTATAATTATAAATAGCAATTTCAGTTAAATTGAATTAAACATTTAAATAACTTGTGATTTTAATATTGTCCTCATTTAAGTATAAGCTAAATCAATAGTATGACGCAATTGGAGAGAAAATGTGATCAATATTTCACGTCACCTACTAATAATTCTATTAATTTTTGTTTGACAATGTTTAATAATATACTCACGTTTTGCTTTAGATTTTTAATCTTCGAAAAATAAACTGCATCACTATTACTTCAATAACCAATTATAAAAATTTGTTAAAATCGAAAACGTAGTTAAAAAAAGCCTGTATTTCAATCGAACACTCGTTCGCGACCATCATAATCATTTGAATCTCGCGCACTGCATCTGCGCAGAGTCGAACAACCACTCAGCGCATGTGCGCTACCTTGGTGGAAGGGCTACGACAGCACTGATTGAACGAGCAGACGAGCCAGAGGAAAAAAACTCCCCCGCGCCTTGCGTGTGATCATCATCGTCGTCGACGGCCTTCGACACGGGCGCGGATGTTGTCAGGCTCCTCTGCAACGTTCACCAGCGCTGATGACCTCGAACTAATTACGCTCGACGCCTGCTGCGAGTATATGCCCATCGACGACGATCAGGAGGAGGAGGAGGACGACGACGACGCCGATAACGAGGAAGAGGAGGAGGAAGAGGATCGCCGCAGCAGTTAAAAGTGTAGCTATCCATCGAACGATTTAGTATAAGTCGTCGTCGAGGCGCGCGCATATATACTCGTAACGACGAAAGCACTCGAGAGAAAGAAGCGTAAGTTGTGAGACGCGCTATATTATGCGCTTCGTTTTATTTATTTTACAAGTTAAAAATAGGCAAGACGTGGCTCATAACTAGGAATAAGTGTGTAAGGATCAAACGACGTTTCTTTGTCGTTTACAACGCAGTTAGCGAGTGGCTAATGTTATCTCAGTTTTTATTGATATTGCGTTAGCCGCGATGATCATGATTTGGTTAAGGTTAGATTAAGGCTCTGGTAGAGGAAGTGTATAGATAGTTTTTGAGGTGCTGGCAGAAATAAGGCGACACGTATTTAATTTTTTAATAACACTTCAAGTAGATTATATATATATATATATATATATATATATATTCGAATAGATACAGAAATTAGTTCTTCCAGTGTATATTTTGTACATTGTGTCAGTTCATTGAGATTCTAATGTACAATATAGATTTTCATTGAACGTGTTTCAGATTAAAGGTTCTACCTAATACACATCATACCAGTAAATAATTACCCATATGGGATATTTCTCCAATGTCTGAAGAAAAAAAGGTTCAAACAATTGTTTGTTGACTGCTAAATTTGTTGTTAACAAGTCTGATTTATTTTCATTATCATTGTATTCTATTGTGTTATTATCATTTATTTATTCTTGTAGTTTCACAAAACTCCACTTTTGGTTATCTCATTGTTGTTGTATAGCATAGAGCTGATTTTATTTTCAGTTTTACCAATATTTTAAAAAAATTTCACTTAGACTGATTTTAAATGATGCATATTTGTGATTTATATTTGTAAATATTTATATATCTATATATGTATATTTGTATTGTACTGTATTCACTAGATGTTACTGTTTGAGAATCCACAAACACTATACATTTAGTTTGAATGACGCTTGTTTTTATTATTTTTTGATTCCAGTTGCAATCCTGCATGCTTCTCAACCACCAATCAACATCACCAGCAGAGCACCCTATTTCAATTAATTTGCCAAATATATCAACTCTGTAGATCGAGTAATGGCTGCATATATCAATCGCACAATGTCTATGATTGTTGGAGAGAATCAGTATCGCACAAATGACATTAGAACTGAAAATTCTCCTCTGCAGATTTTCGTCAAAGCCAAGAAAAAGATCAACGACATTTTTGTTGAAATTGATGACTATGTAGATGACACTGTTAGATTCATTGGTTGTGAGTATCGAGAATTTAAATATTAATTAATAAGTATGATATCCTTTATGCTAATTAATATTTTTCATTCAGCCTTAAAAGATGATCACAACATCATTAGTCCTGATCAATCAAAAAGAATTGAGAGTTATAAATCTAAAGTACTAGGAATACGAGATGTGCTTAAAAGGGATCACATGAAAGTTGCCTTCTTTGGAAGGTGAGTTGTCAAAATGAATTTTTTTTTTTTTTTTAAATTAAAATACCTATGTTAATGTTCCTGAATTGTTTTTTAAGTTTGTCTAAACCCTATAATAATAGATTCTGTGTATTGTTTGCAGGACAAGTAATGGAAAAAGTACAGTTATCAATGCTATGTTAAGAGATAAAATACTACCAAGTGGAATTGGTCACACAACCAATTGTTTTCTACAAGTTGAGGGATCTGATTGTTCAGAAGCATACCTTGTTACAGAAGGCTCTGATCAAAAACAACCAGTTCAATCAGTTGGACAACTTGGTCATGCACTTTGTAAAGAAAAGTTATGTGAAAGTAATTTAGTGAGAATATTTTGGCCAACAGATAAGTGCCTATTACTGCGAGACGATGTAGTCTTTGTTGATAGTCCTGGTGTTGATGTTACACCTAATCTTGATGAATGGATTGACAAACATTGTCTTGATGCAGATGTGTTTGTTTTAGTTGCAAATGCAGAGTCTACATTAATGATTGCAGTATGTATGCTAAAAATAAGATCATAGTATTTGTTATTTTTTCATTTATTTATGATAATTTTATTATAGGAAAAGAATTTCTTCCACAAGGTGTCAACGAAACTATCAAAACCAAATATATTCATCTTAAATAATAGATGGGATGCTTCTGCTTCAGAACCAGAATTTTTAGATGAGGTAAGATGAATAAAAGTAAATTTAATTCTTAGTAATGAAAAACCTTTAGAGTTATTTAAAAATTTAAAAGTTTTTGATATCAATTGAGAATTTATGCTTTAGCTGGTCGATGAACAACGGGAGGTAAGATTTTACTACAGACTGCACAATGAAAAACTAAAACTTAATTTCAATATTGATTTGTTGCAAGCTTCATGTTGATTTACAGATTGTGAGAGGGCTAATCACTCTTAAAACCTCATAGTTAAAAAATTCTGTCTTAAATATTTTCAAATTACAAAGAACTTCTTAATTTTTTGTTCAATTGCACATGATTATATAATATTTAGTATATTATCATTATTTTATTACAGCTGTTACAATTTTTAGTATTTAGATGTTTTAAACATATTTTTTGTAACACATGCACGATTTTCGCAATTTCTCGGCTTAAAAAGAGGTCGTAAAATGACTTTTTTTTTTTATCAACGGAAAAAAAAATACTTTTGCGCCCGCTGCTCTAAACTGCGTAAAATTGCAAAAATTAAACATAATCTCCCATAAGTTTGTGCCTGCATGTTTTTCATGGCTTTTTTTATTTGAAGATGAATCCAGTTTTAAGAAAAATAAGGGAATTTAATTAATTTTTATTTATTTGATCTTAATTTTGTTACAACTACAAAAAATCAATTTAGGCTTGCTTTTTAGGCTCAAAAACCTCGAAAATCAATACATATATCACAAAAAATATGATGTGCATCTAGAGTTAGTGGGCCACTTGACCTCGTGTGTTTGCAGTACTCGTCTTCGGTTCGCAAAACGCTCTCGCCTTCGGCTCCTGCTAGCTCACCTTCGCCTAGTACTGCAAACTCTATACTCGGTCCAAAAGGCCTACTTCACGCTCTAGGTACACAATATCAAATACAAAAGATTTTAATCAATAATTTTTTAAAGTGATTAAAACCTTCTAATTTTATTTTATTTTTCTTCAGGAATATTTTTTGATGCACTATATACTACAATGCACTATTATATTATTTTTATGCCCAATTATGTTTAATGTGCTTTTTACTTTGCACTATTATTTTAATGTGGACATTCAAAATATTTTTTTGTCCAGGTAAGAGCACAGCATCAAGAACGGGCAGTTGACTTTTTATCCAAAGAATTAAAAGTATGCAATCCAAAAGATGCTGAAGAACGCGTTTTCTTTATTTCTGCAAAAGAAACTCTGCAAGCGCGTCTTCAAGAACAAAAAGGACAACCAGCTCACAGTAAGTTTTTTTTAATGTCAATTGTAAGTTTAATTAAAATTCTTGTTATTAATAAAATAAAATAATTTTAGATGGTGCTCTTGCCGATGGTTTTCAAAATCGATATTTCGAGTTCCAAGATTTCGAACGAAAATTTGAAGAATGTATTTCAAAGTCTGCTGTCAAGACGAAATTCGAACAACATTCTCAGCGTGGAAAACATATAGCTACGTAAGTAGCTAATAGAATTTAAGTGATTCGTGTATAACTAATTCGTCATAATCAATATAATATTTTTTACAGAGAAATTCGTCAAACATTAGACGAAATACTGGAGCGAACTCAAAAAATGAAAGGCGAACAAGTTAACATTAAAAAAGAAGTTCACGATAAACTGAATTTCACAGAGCAACAATTAATGCTCTTAACTCAAGAAATGAAAGATAAAATCCATCGTATGGTGGAAGACGTCGAACAACGAGTATCCAAAGCTTTAAATGAAGAAATTCGTCGGTTGGCTGTTCTCGTCGATGAATTCAGCGTACCTTTCCATCCTGAAGCTTTAGTTTTGAACGTTTACAAACGAGAACTCCATGTACACGTAGAAAATGGCCTTGGTTCAAATTTAAGAGCTCGTTTGAGCACAGCCCTCCAATTAAACATTGAAAATTCGCAAAGGGAAATGACTGAAAGGATGTCTTGTTTGCTGCCAGATAACAAACGACAAATATCTATCAATATTTTTCCAAGAAGAGAACCTTTCGAGATTTTGTATAGATTAAACTGTGACAATTTGTGTGCTGATTTCCATGAAGATTTAGAATTCCGTTTTTCATGGGGAATCACAGCTCTTATAAACAGATTTGCTGGAAAGCAAAGTCAAAGACTGGCAATTACAAATTTACCACAAGATGTTAGCATCATTCGTATCCACAATAACCATTAAATGAAAATTTTTATTAGAAAAATAATACAATGTCTTATTTCTAGATTCCTCAGTCTCTTGTGTCCCCTGCGGATAGTATAGATTCTTCTAAATTTGTTTCTACCTCAAATTGCTTTGCTACAAGGCCCGATGATTGGTCATTAGCCACTAGAGTAGCAATAGCATCAATAACTTCACAAGGCACAATGGGAGGTCTTATAGTTGCAGGATTTGTAAGTTGTAAATTTTTATTATAGATTATTATTTTTTATATTAATTACATAAATTTCTATCTTATTTTTTATTAGATGTTGAAAACTGTCGGTTGGAGACTTATTGCCGTAACTGGGGCTATCTACGGAGCTTTATATGTATATGAACGTTTAACGTGGACAAATAAAGCCAAAGAACGTGAATTCAAAAGACAATACGTATCACATGCTACGAAAAAATTGAAACTCATTGTCGATCTTACCTCAGCAAACTGCAGTCATCAAGTTCAACAGTAAGTTATTATTAATGCGCATCCATTTGTTTTGAAAATGAATTTTCGTTTTTAACAAATTTTAATTTTAGGGAATTATCGAGTACCTTTGCACGATTGTGTCATTTAGTCGATGAAACTACATCTGAAATGGATGGCGAATTAAAGACGATTGCAACAACAATTCGTACTTTGGAAGAGGCAGCTACAAATGCAAAAGTCCTTCGAAATAAGGCAAACTATTTAGCAAATGAACTCGATTTGTTCGACGCAGCTTATTTGAAATCTTTACACTAAATTTATTTTTAAAAATCATTTTATTCACAAGATCATTTTGTGAAAAAATGATTCTCTGTCGACATATATGTAAATAGACGAATTCTCTTTCTCTTGAGAATAATTGTCACATGTCAGAGGAATGTTTCTATACTTAAATTCTAGTCTCAGTTTCTCAGATTTTTTTCTTAGTTTAAAAACTAAAGTTGATTTTTTAAATTCTATTTCAATTTCATTTCACTTCAGAACAAAAGAAATTTTCTAGCATTGATTTATTTGTTTAGTGACCAACATGATGTTTTTAGCAACAGATTTTTTGAATAAGTTACTTATAGATCTATAATTATAATCTACTTTTATTTTTACAAGTAATAAGCTGTGCTTAATAGATGTTAGATAAACTTGATTATGAAATTAGGCATAATAAATGATTTGTTGTTAATAAAAAGACTTAACATTTTATTTAATACCTATTTATTTAATTTCCTTACATTGCAATGGCATTTTACTAAATGCCACAAGATTTGAAAATTTTATTTTAAATAGCAGCAGTAATAATATCTGTGTATTTTTTTATCTTACTGGCAACACTCATATCAACATATTTGTCACCAATCGATATAATCATACCACCAATAATGCTTGGGTCAACCTTTGCTGTGAGCTGGATAGTTTGACCAGACTTTAAGGAGGATTTCAGAGCTGCTTCCAGTTTTCCCTTATTATCAGCATCCAAAGGCTTAGCAGTGATTACTTCACATACAACCTCTCCTCTCTGAGCTGCCATAATGAGCTTAAAGGAGTTGATGACCTGGTTTATCTTTCCCAACCTGCCATTTTCAGCAAGAAGACTCAAAAGGTTAGAGGTGGCAGGGTTCAAGTTTGCTCCAACTTGTTTGAAGGCTTCAGCCTTCACTTTTCGCTTAATGCTTGGGTCCTTGATGAATTCACTAAGTTTTTTATCAGTTTTTATTAGGCCCTAAAAATATACAAGTGATTATTGAAGTTATTCAACTTTTTATTGTAAACTTAAATATCTGGAAAGAAAAAGAATTATATATAATTATAATTCTCACTTGGAATTTGATTAAGTCCTTCTCAACAGCATCCAAGGACTTTTGTTTACTGGCAGCAGAAAACAGAGCTGTGGCATAACGACCTTCCAATCCAAAAACTTGAAGTACTGGCTATACACAACACGAAAATAATCGTTATTTACAACATATCTTAACAGTAATAATGAAAAAAATTTAATTAAATCTTCGTTACCTTGATCATCTTCTGGTTCACAGGAGAGGAAGTGGAGAAAGATCTCGCCTGAAAATATTATTAATAACGAAATTATTAATTGACATTAAAATTTCAAAAACGCCATTTTCAATTATATAAGAATAATTAATATTTCCATGTTTTTAACAAAATTACTGATTCATTAATCTTAAGAATATAATGAATCATAAACAGCCCTACACTTCGAACGGGTACACTTCATTGACCTTTGTAAATCGAAAAACCAAAGTGGCAAATTATCAAACAGTGACAGTACGAACAAGGTTAGGTTCAGAAATCTTAATTTAGTCTCCGAAATCGATAAAGGCATGAAAAAGGCGTGACATGTTATCTGTTACAAGAGAATAAACATTTATTGATCTCTTAATGTATCGGAAAACTTACAATGACGGTGGTCCTGCTCGCAGCCATTTCGAAAAAGTTTATTCGTCGAAATGGGGATGTGCTGAATTCACATTACAAGAACACCACCACCACGGATTGCATAACACACAGACGATCAGATTCTGGCTCTGCTCGCGGAAACTGACGGAAATGACGAAGACGACGACTCCCGCGCCAATAGGCTGCGCACCCGCCGTCGCTCGCCGCATTACAGAATCAGAAAATACACTTTGCTTTACTGAGAAAACTATCCAACATCCAAGCGTCGTCTGCATTTTGTTTTTTTGCTCTCCCACGTTAGTAGTTAATCTATTGTTGAAATTTTTGCTTTTTTCTTCTCAATTCTGCGCTGTTTTGTCATGATCATCAGGACTCGCACGCTTTTCTCTCGTTCAAGTCGCGTTTCGCTTCGGCGAAGAGTCATTTGAATCATCATCGAGATTTTTTCCCCTTGTGTGTTTATAGTGACTTATGCCTGCTATAAATGTAAACATAACCTGACTGGCTTATACAAACGTGCTGTAAAACATTGATGAAATAGTCGAGGAAGTTGTTTATCTAGAGCAGAGCGATGTTATTATGACCTCGAAAACCTCATTCATCACCCAAGAGGGTCCAGCCAATGCGCTGGCCCTCAACAAAGACAATACTCAGGTGGTGATAGCTGGTAGAAATGGTAAACACGTTATGATTTTTTTTGCTCACAGGATCCGATATTTTCTAAAATATTAATGTTGTTATTGTTTTTTTAGTTTTTAAAATATTTACGCTACTGGAAGATAAGTTTGAGGAGTTTTGTAACTTGAGAGTTGGGAAGAACTTGAATTTAAACTTTTCCTGCAATGATGTAGCCTGGAATCTTATTGAAGGTAAGTAAACATCAAACATTCTTTGTTTTTATCAATGTTTTTATACTGAGTACTGATAAAATCGTGATGTTTGTATTTTAGATCACATTTTGGCTACTGCAGCCACAAATGGAGCAGTTGTTGTTTGGAATTTGAATCGCCCATCAAGATCTAAGCAGGAACATGTTTTTGTTGATCATAAACGTACTGTAAATAAAGTTAGTTTTCATATGTCAGAGCCTATGTGGCTAATCTCTGGTTCTCAAGATGGTACAATGAAGTGTTTTGATCTTAGAACAAAAGAAGCAACAAGGACTTTTTATAGGTATCCATTATTAATATTCTTTTATTTTAAGCAGACTTTTGTTTCTCAAGATTATATTATGTAAATTTGTTTTAGTAATACTGAATCTGTTCGGGATGTTCAGTTTTCGCCACATCAAGCGCACACTTTTGCAGCAGTTTCTGAAAATGGACATGTACAGTTATGGGATTTACGTCGTTCTGACAAATATTTTCAACATTTTACTGCCCACAGTGGTCCTATTTTTGCTTGTGATTGGCATCCAGAGATTTCTTGGCTTGCAACAGCTTCCAGAGACAAGACTATTAAAGTATGGGACTTAACAGCTAAACCAAGCTGTGATTATACTATAAATACAATAGCTTCTGTTGGCCGGATAAAATGGAGGCCTCAAAGAAAGCATCACATAGCAAGTTGTGCTCTTGTAGTAGACTGCAGTATTAATGTGTGGGATATAAGAAGACCATACATTCCATTTGCTAGTTTTAATGAGCACAAAGATGTTCCTACCGGAATTGCATGGCGTGGAGATCCTCAGTCATTTTTATCTACTAGTAGAGTAAGTACTGCTGATTTCCATTTCTGAATTGATTAATAATTAAGAATTTATTTCATAAAAAGTTTTATAGTTTGAAATAAAATTTATGAGATTTATAATTAAATTTTTTTGTTTAGGATTGCTCATTATACCATCACGTTTTTCATGATGCTACAAGGCCAGCAAGTAAAGCAAATCCTCAAAGTATTGCATTAAATACAAAAGGAGATATAGCCTTTGCATGTAAGACAATTGTTAATACACCAACTGGTGTTGAACAACTCACTAATAGAATAATGAGGTATTGCATTTTCACATATTTATGTGATTTACATATTTATATATGGCCGAGTCTCTGTCAAATCGACAGGTCAAAAAATAGATTTTCTTTAAACTCGCAGAAAATTTTCTGCTACTTATTCCGGATATTCCTGAATTTCCTCAGATGTTTTTGATCCATACTTTTAGATATGTAGGAGGTCAAAAACTGATTTTGATGATTTGTTGCATTTTTTTGCCGATTTTGGTTAATTTATAACTCAGGGAAGCATTTTTCACGATAGACATAAGAATATAAACTAAAAAAATTAAAAGTCCAATCCGGACTTTCTCTACCAAAAAATTCATGGAGATACCTTTTCATTGTACAAAAGTGTCCGTATGAGTCCTGGAATGATTAGCGATCGTTTTTTGATCTAAAAAAATTCAGTTTTTGATTTTTTCAAAAAGTCTTAAAACAAGTATGAAAAAATATAGTTAAATTCTACGGAAAATTACAAGAAAAAAAGTGTATGTAAGATATTTCGAAATTTTGCTTTGTTTTTGAGCTAAAAATTAATCAATATGCTGAATTTAAAGATGAAATTCGTCCCAAATTTTTTCAATATTAACGGATTTTTAGCTTAAAAACGAAGCAAAATTTCGAAATCTCTTACATACACTTTTTCTCTTGCAATTTTCCGTAGAATTTAACTATATTTTTTCAGACGTGTTTTAAGACTTTTTTGAAAAAATCAAAAACTGAATGAATTTTTTTAAATCCAAAAACGATCGCTAATCATTCCAGGACTCATACGGACATTTTTGTACAATGAAAAGGTATCTCCATGAATTTTTTGGTAGACTTTTCATGGACTTTTAATTTTTTTATCGCTGCGCTCGTGTGCTAACCTCACGGTGCAAAAAAGGTCTACTTAGGGCACGGATAGGCGTGACAGGCTTAGGGCAGTGATATAAAATGCTATAAGATACTTGTGACCCTCGCAAAAAAGTGCAAAAAAGTGCTACATAGGTCACACGTATCGTAATGTACTATAATTTATATGTTTCATTTGCATATATGTAAGTGGAAGCATATACGTACGGCTTTAGAAGTATTTTTATTGAGAAAATTTTACAAGAAGAAATATTCTTATGTTTATCGTGAAAAATGCTTCCCTGATATATATAAAATGTTTATCATCAGCTATATTATTACGTGAACTTTTACAGAAAAACACCAGTGAGCAATGATACATTTTGTCAAGCTTTAAGTTGGATGCACAGATTTACAGCATTGACTCCAAATAGTTGTAAAGAGCCTAAATGGTTCAAAATTTGTGCAGAAAATTATTTGTTATGTGGGAGACTGAATGAAATATGTGATCATAATTCTGTTGTTGCTAGTAATGCTGGAAGAAATGATGTAAGTAATAGAATTAACTTATTGCTTTTTAAACTAGAATTTTTTTAAACTGAATCAAAATTTACAGGTCAGCACAATATGGAGTATAATTAAAACTTGTTTTGAGAATCCGTTAGGTAATAACAATAGCGCACCAAGACGTCCAGTATCCGAACAAGATGTTGTAAATACTTTAAATTTAGCGCATATAAGCACAAACAATGATCAATCAAATACAGGTAAATGTTACTTAAAAATATTTAAAATGTTCAACATAAAAATACTAGAAGTACCTATTTTTTCATTAATGCGTAAGGTAGTGCGTAAAGTATCTACATAACACCATAATCGTAGTTTGTGTCGCTTCGTTTTTCAATGAGCGTATACAGATTGCGCATTTTTCTAAATGAGTTATAAACAATATCTAAAAATTAATATTTAATATTCTACAAAAAGGATATTGTATTGCATATGCTTAACAAATAATCTAATATTTAGATTCTATTGTGTTTTTAATTCATATTTGTTATTATTATTTATATTACAAACGGAAAATTACGTACTTGAGGCACGTATACTGTCTACAATTTTGTGACAGTCCGTCCGTCCGCAAAGCTCGATTTTGCACATACTTGAATAAAAAAGCATAGCTAAATCAAGCTTTGTATACGTCGTGTCAAAAAATACGGTTCGATACACGAGTGAGATGGTGATATTAACCAGTTTCACTCACTATTATTGAAATGTACTGTTTTAACACTTCGCATAAAGTGATATTTTAACATGCTGTTCGTAAAAATCTGTTTTTTGTGCTTTTTTCGAGTGCGAAACACTAGATTCGGGCACTCTTTTCGGGCGTGCATGAAACACTATGTTTCGCACACTAAAATTGTCAGTGTGTTTTACACACTCTGCATCAAATTTTGCATGTCTGAATGACTGTGGTAGTGCGCTACGACCTCTTTCCTCTCCTCTTTTCTTGAAATTTGTTTAATGAAAGTAAAGTCGCGTGTTTACAGACGCGCTCTTTCGACTCAAAACAAAATACAAAACATAGTCGTTAGTACTTACATGCTTTTTAAAACACGCTTCAAGTTTTTAAAAACTCAAGTGCAATAAGCTGCACAAAACCTCGAGAAAAGTCAACCTGCTCTAAAAAGATAGCGCTGCGTTCTAGTTTTACATAAACTTTGCGCGATTTACGTATTACATATTTATTATTTATTTTTATTTACACACGTTTGTGTTTTCATACTAATTATGTATTTGTAGATATTAATATTTAAATCGACGAGTAACGTTTCGCGCACGACGTGTTAAAAAATGATAACATGCTACCCCTCCGTACACTAATTGCGCAATACACTTACCATAAGTATAAGGGGATGTCAGATTTTATTACAGAATTACGTAGTTTATAATAAAAATTATCACTCACTGCTCTTTAAATTGCAAACAGTTACAAACTTTATTGTAGGGGATGTGCAATAATTTTATAAAATAAATTTAAATAATGAAAAATTCGGTAAATGAATATGTTATCGACTCCGACATTTAGTACCTGTGTGTAAAGTCGCATTTCACGCACAATATACTATTTGAATTGAAAATTGATTGCATAAAATAAATCTTAATTTTATCAAACGTATAGGTTTTGAAAACGATGTCAAATCGCTACAAGGAGACTCCGTTCCGGGAATAGTGAGCGGTGGAGATGATGAGACTGAAACAGACGAACCTCCCGAGAATCACAATTTCACCGGTCCCTTCTTGTCCAGCTACAGAAGATCGTTACCGGGTTATAAGCGTCAACCCAAAGGCGACTTTTCGTTTGGCGAAGGCGAACTGGAACCGCTAGCAATCGATTTCAACAGCGGCTTCATCGATAACATAATCAATAACGACACCGACTGGTCGCTTCCTAAAGAAGCCTTCCCCCTGAGACACGAAATTCAAAATCGATCGCCACCACCGGAACAGTTTCCCAATCACTCGCCCGACATAAATGACGATACTATGTCGGTGATGGTCGAGGACCAGCCGTGTCAGTTGATAGTTACATCCGTGCCAAAGCCGACGTTCTGGGATCCGACAAGTCTCGTTGAGGATGCGTTAAGACACCACGCGAGTATCAAAGATATTCAGACCGCAGTGTGCATTCTTGTAGCACTAGGCGACAGGAGAAAAGATCTTAATATAGAAATGGCACTGCAAGAGCATTGGCTACTGGAATATATAGACATGCTCGGGAGGTTCAAGTTGTGGGAGGTGGCTACTCGGGTAAGTGCACTTTATAATGCCAAGGACGGTAAAGCAGCATCTTGAGAATAGTTATATAAGCAATTGTAACAAGACGGCCATTAAATAATTCAAGGTTTTTTCAGTTCACTCAATATTTTCTATTGCAATCGTAATAGATCTCGTTAAAAGAACGAAATTATTTCTCTTTAACATAGTGAACAAAATATCTTTTGCTTGATAGATATTTACTGATCTAACAAATGACTAGAAATTCAATTATATTTAAAAATGAATAATTATTTTTAAAAGGGAATCATATATTTTCTAAATAATCAAATTGTAAAATATTTTCTAGATAATACAGTTAGCTTGGATTCCGTCGGTTTCACAACTCAATCAACAGTCTACCACGATACATGCGTGCTGTACATCGTGTACGAAACCGCTTCAAAGATCAGCGTGGTTGTGCGACCGATGTCATTCTTCCAAACATGCGCTTTGTTCTATTTGTCATCAGGTAAACCAACAATGACAATTCTAGAACAGTATGAAAATCGAGTCAATGTAATGTTAATTTTTTTTTCATACAATAGGTTGTTCGTGGGATCTATGCGTGGTGTCAAGGATGTACGCACGGTGGCCACGTTAATCACATGAGCGAATGGTTCAATAGTAATAAGCAATGCCCAACTGGTTGTGGACATGTGTGCGAATACATTTAAGAATGATAGATTTTCATAAATTTTGAACTGTTTATATTTTAATACACGACAAACGCACGTTTCAAATACCCAAGGTATACCAGTGATTAATACATTTATATTGAAACGATTTGATAGATATCTAGAGATTTGTACGTGAATTTTGTTGTATTTTGTTTCTGTGATCAATTATGTAATATGTGTACATAATATATATTGAAGAATGTTATTTGGCGATTCTTAATTTTGTGTTATAAATAATGTTATAAATAAGGTATAGTTTTGTATAATATTATTTATTTTACTAAATAATGTATAGGGTAGTTGTGGATTAACATAGAGCTAATAAAATAATGCATTCCAAAGCAATTAGAAGTATAAAACACTTTTTTACACCTTACACAATGCAGACGTTTTATACAAACTCTTTTTATAGTAAGTAAACATTTTATAAATAGATCACTTATCTATGAAAATTTTAGTACTAGGTGATGTACTTGACAAAGCTATTTAACCAATTTGATTATTCTCACAAAAATTAACTTGCGGAAAGTCTATTTCGGTTTACGTGTAATTCACAAAATATTTAAAAAGGCACAATCTGCAAGATTACAAAAATATAAAACTCAATTGTATGGCGAGATCTGTTCTATGCAACTGGTGACTTGGCTACTACAACATAGCTCTCCACCTTAAAACATTAACTCGAATATCTTCTTTTGGTAATAATAATTCTAATCGTAAATAACCACACCACTTAATTAATTAATAGTATAAATCAAAACGTTCATTAATGAAACAGAATTTGAACAATATATATCAATAACATTACAAAGGTTTTATATGGCCTCACAGAGGCTCGTCTATTTAATTTAATTTTATAAGACATTGTTCTTTAATTCTCAGTCTGTATACTTTGTTATGCATTTATTTTGTCTCATGTATTTAACTTTATGAAACTGCGTGATTATCTGCGTTATCATTTTTTTTTTATTTCGAAAAATTTTTCATCACATATGAGTTAGGAATGCATATGAAAATCAAAAAATCTACTTTTCAAATATATTTTATGATCACATTGATGTATAAATGTATAAAAATTTTAGCGCTCAATTTTTAATCTTGCAAACAGATCTCATGCCTTTTATTTTTATATAACTAGGAACTTGTGAACAATAGACAATTACTATTAATACTCGTGAATTTAATTTTGTGTCACAAAAATATTACTCAAATGAAAAATTATCGTAACTAATTATTACACAGACAGGTGAAATTCATTGATTAAAAATAATAAAATAAAATTTGTTCTTGAATTTAGTTATTAGCTTAGATTAAACCAGCAGTTCGGTGAGGTAGCAAAACTGCATCTCGTCCGATCACCGAAGTTGAGCAGTGTCAGATTATGTTAGAGTACTTGAATGGGTGACCTCAGGAAACCTATGCAACTTCGGCGATCGTTTAGGTAATTTTTCACTCTTACCAAAGTGTTGGCTAAGTGGTTTGAATATGTTTCCGATATTTAAGACTACGAAATGTAATATCAATATCTAAAACATATTCGGATAGTGAATGATAAAGTGAATGCAACAAACTCTTAATTTGTCGACGTGTCCAAGATACATGTCAGTTTTGAAGTTTCGCATGATGAAAATAAAGATGGATTTCATAAGCGAGTATAGAAAAAGGTATTAGCCCAGACTATACAAGGTCAGTTGTTGGGCCAAATAAAGGCTGCAGGTGGATAAACCCCGAATTCATACATTAACTTAAAATATTAACTTACATTAACTTAAACATTTATCTTAATAACACGTAAGCATAAGTATTTTACAAGTAACAAAATGAGGTAAAAATTAAATAAAACATAGATAAAATTATAGAAGATGATGTCTTATAAAAAAATACCTGTAATATTATGATATATGCTTGCTTCTTCATAGTACGAGTCTTGTATGAGCAATAAATAATTTTGATTACTGACAAATACAACGAAATATATTGGTAATATATAGGATATTCTTTAAACATAATAGGCATAGAGTGATAATCAATGAGGTCATTTAAACGAAAATTTATGTATATTATTAAATAACGTGACATGGAAGTAAAAATAAATAACCAAAAAAGGCCTTTGATCTGTTTTTGAAGACTCTCATGATTTCACTTGTCTGTGTTTGCATATATAATATGTATGATAGGTGATAGAGGTGATACGAAGGCGCAATGAACGAGAAAAAAAGAAAGAGAAAACAGGTGTGTGGGCGAATAATTTCTCTTGCGGTAAAGCACAGACACAGAGCTGCCCCATTATAATAAATGATGTAACGATAATTCTCGAAGAATGTCGAGACGTGCGCATCGAATGTCACGGTCCCGTCGATCTTAAGGTGATGTTTGTGCCTCTACGCGGACACCTTGGTGAATCTGGCCTGCAATGAGCCCGGACTGCATATTCGTTAGAGAATGGTGCAACAGCTCGCTTTCTTCTTACCGTCTCCGGCCTCTCCTTGATTCTCCTGAGCTTTGCGAGCGGCGATAGCACGCATAAGGTCGAAGAATACCTACAAATGAATGATCAAAATTAATCATTTTGGAAATTTTGTGTTGGAGATTTTTTTTAGTTAAATTGAGATTAATCACTTTTTATGCCAACCCTTTACACACACCTTTATTTCCTTTACTCTGATTAGTTAAAACGTTTTAATTTTTAAAATTTTAATATATAGTTTGGGTGAGTACGTAGGTGATGTATAATCTATTTTATTATGAACTTCATTGACATTTAGCAAACAGTTTAGTGAAAGTTAATCAAATTTTTATGCAGATGTCGTGCATTCAGCCGTACTGATGTAATATTGATTGATTTAATGAGTCATTTAGTGACTCATCTAATGATTCATTAAAAAAATTCTATCAAGTGATTCATTAATTAGGGTTTAATTAGAATTAAATTTGTTAACTTTTCGCTTAAATCAGAAAATAATTAAACACAACGTCACCAAGGCGAAAGTAGGGCGAAATTTGAAATTTTATCGCTTATCATTTTTACAGCCGCAATTTTGATAAGCCTTTCGGAGACGCTCCGACAGCACTTTTTTCCATTTGTTCAAGACTGAGAGATAATTACATAAATTAAATGTGAACAAAAATGAATTAAAAAAAATTTCCTGTTTTATTTACTTATTTGTTCTTTTAAAGATTCTTCGTATTCCATCAAAGTATTACATTAATTCGCAAATCTACGATACACAAAATAAAGTATAAATGATTAAGTAAGGTCAAATCATATTTGAACCACGCGGAATTGAAAGCGGTGATGAGCAAGCTTAATTTTTTAAATATTTAATAATTTGCTATGAAAGGAATTTCGTAAAACTTAAATGAGATTATATGAACAAAAACTTCTCAACGACATTTCAAAAAAAGATAACTTATCAATTATGTTTAGCAATTGTTACTTGCAATCGGTATATTACGGTGCGACTTGATTACTAATTCGCAGATAACGGAAAAATGAAGAAAACTTTATTTTTATCTTTATCTTACAGGAAGTTCATTTTTGATAGGCGAAAGAAATAAGGACAATAGTCGTCTCACCGATATTGATTGAGTGCTCCTCAATACACCGTCACGCTAAATTAAGAATAATTTTATACGTTAAAGGAACCATTATTTATTAAAATATTTCTGGTTATAATGACATTTTTATACGAATTTTATCTTGTTTGCTTATTATCTGAAAGCACGGATAAGGATTATGACCAAGATTGAATAACCGGAGGTAGTGAAAAAATTGCGTTCAACAATTTTTATCCAAAAATAAAAAGTTTCTTTGTAAAAATTCTACATTATATCAATACGGTAAAATAAATGCTTTTTCATTCTAAATAAAAAGTTGTTTATAAATTAAAAATTATAAACAATTACCACCCGTCATAAATTCATCGTATTATTTGGCGGTAATAAATTTTTAGCTTTTCTGTTACGATGTTTATTTTTGTGAAATAAAAATTTTCAAATGATTTACAGGCATAAAATTAATGGTTACAAACTACTCATCAATTCGTGAGTGATCAATCTCTTTTTTTCTGTAAAATTTAAAGACTGATTTTATAATAAATTAACTTTCTACAAATAAAAGCAATTCAAGCAAAACGCATGTTCACGATTTTGAATAAAAAATAGACATTTGGAGTACAAACAAAAATGTTTAAAGCCTTTTCATCCTTGTATATTGTGTTTATATAGATACTGAAAGCATGCTAATTTTAGTTCTGTTGTAAAAGCTGTGTGTAGTGTGTATGCAAAAATCGATGATTATTTTTGTATATAAAAAAGTGCAAATAGCCAACCTATAGGATAATACACTTCTTTTTCTTCCTCTTGGCTTTGTCCTTGCCTCGTCCATTACTTGCTGACTTATCTTCGATCTTGCGCGACCGTATTTCACGCATCAAGTCGAAAAATACCTGTAAATGTGCAAGTGTTGCTTTTCAAGCATATAACCAAGATGCTATGAAGAAAGTAGCATGGTAAAAATCGTAATTTTATATGTTTTTGTTTATTGTGCATGTATATAGAACATAAAGAGAATAGCAGAGTTAAGATAAAAAAAAATTGTGTGCATGTAGGTATGGTATGAGAATATGGCATAGTCAAAACAGTATAAAACTGTGCTAGTATAACAAGAGAAGACTGCTAAACAGGCCTACTTCTACTAGTGCTAATTTTCAGCCATTGTATAAGAAACGTGCAACAATCAAACAGTACATCTTACTTGACAGGACACAGGAAGATAATTTTTTCAACACAATACATACCTTATCAACGTTTTCTCTGGTTTTAGCACTTGTTTCTACATAAGGTACACCCCACTGTTGTGACCTTGCTTGTGCTTCAGCTAAACTAACTTTTCTTTTTTCTTGCAGGTCACTTTTGTTTCCCACCAATAGAAAAGGAATGTTCTCATCATTTTTCACCCGTAAGATTTGTTCTCTATTGAATAAAAGAGAAAAGAAATTGTAATCATCTTAATTGAAAAAATTAATTAATGAAAAATTATTTAATATTCTTAAAATATAAATATTTAACAAAAAAAGTTCAATTATTTTAAAATGATGAAGATTGTTTATAATTATTTATTATTTAATTTTACAATATTTACAATTATATTAAAGAAGTTAATTACTCTATAGACATTAAAGTAAATAGACATAGTTCTTGGACTTTATAATTTTTTAATTAAATAAAAGTAGATTTGTAAAAAGAATCCGCTTATTTAAACTTTTTACCTTCATTTCAACAAAGTGAAAAGTTAAGTCTTTATATTGTCTCTTTTCTACTATTATATTCTAATGCCAAGATATTTTACATGTACCAGATAGGAAACACCTACTCACTGACACTCTCATCTGAATTAATTTGAATTAATTTTAGAAAGTACAATTACATCATTGTGGAATTCACAAAGGTTCAGTAAAACTATAGTACCTGAATTCCTGTGTTGCCTGAAAACTATCATCCTCTGTTATGGAAAATACACAAAGAAAGCCTTCTCCGCTCCTAAAATAATTATCCCTAATAGCTGCATAATCTTCTTGACCAGCAGTATCCAATATGTCTATCTGTACTTCCTCTCCATCAAGGACAACTTTTTTCCTGTATGAATCAGCCTTAGTGGGTTCGTAGTCCTCAACAAACTGCAAAAAAATTGTATTATGTTACTCAATGTACATAAAGCTTATTCAACTAGTCCATTATAAGGAAATAATTTGATTAACAACCTCATCGTACATAAACTGCAATGTCAAGGCTGATTTCCCTACACCACCACTCCCGACCATAATAACTTTGTGCAGTGCTTGAGTGGCTCCTGGTTTTTTAGACATCTTTGCTTGTGTCCTGTAAGCAGACCAGAAAAAAGGGAAAAATATTATTCTCCTTGTACACTGAAATTATCACAAAGAGATCAAGAAGGAAATTCCTCTGGGTGAAGGCACTTGGGAACACCACAAACACAGGATATGAACTTGCGATATGGTAACCATGTTGTCAGCGTGGGAAATCTCTACACTAGGCCGAACATACTAGATTACTCTCACTCCTACTTACATACGCTCAAGCCATTCGAGAAACTCAAAGACCCACTCGTCAGCCCTGACAACAATCTTTGCAACAACACCCCAGCCTCATCAACTAACGCTGATTTCTCTCTGTTAAATATCCCTTCCCTGTACAACTTCCTCAAGAAAGCTTTCGCCAGCAAACTTACACAAATCACGCGAGAGGCGGATATTTATCACACGACCGATAAAGGCCCCACGAAGTGGCACACACTCACACAAGCACGCGCAGGTGTCCCCTATATACACCCGCAGCAGTAACAGCAGCTGATGATCTTCAGCTATCGCGTACCCGTACGCTTTACCGAACGCGTATATACCTACTGGGCGAATGAAGGGCGTGTACGCGCTCAAGAGCGGTGTGTGAATAATGGGGAAAAGGCGGTGCCGCCGCGTCGGCGACGGTAGCCGGACACACACACACACACACACACATACGCATGCACGTACTCGCCGCTGTCGCGCGTGTAAGTATAGTTGCTGCCTGATCGTATAACGAAGACAGCGAGAGCCGCGGTTATCGCAGAGTGAGAGCAACAGCAGGTGCAGCAGGCATGCACGCGCGCACGCAACCGGCTCGCGAAATATTTATGCTACGCTGCGTTAGCCTCCCTTACGTATGACACACACGACGAGAGACCCCCGACGAGTCAATCCGATCGAAACACTCATACATCACTTCTTTTTTCTTTCGTACGTATATGTATATATGTATATATGTATATACATATACACACAGAGGGAGGATTGATGCGTAATCGTGTTGGGATAATATAAAGAATGCAACGATCAATCGTGTGTATAAAAGTAGTATATATGTACCTTCGTCGCAGACGGAAAGCCAAGCGAGAAAAAGAGTCTAATGTCACAGGGTGCGCGCGCGCAAGAAAGAGAGCTACTCGCGTATGTATACTGTATATTGTGCTTATAATACGAGACGCTCGTGCATACGCGTACGCGGTCGTATACGTACTAGTACTATCGCTTCGCCGCCGCCGCCCCGTCAGCTCGCGCGCGCAGTCGCACTCCTCCAAGAGCTTACTCACAGTCCCACACGTATAATACGGAGCAACGTGTGAGTAAACGAGTATTATATATATGTGTGTGTGTGTGTGTGTGTGTGTGTGTGTGTGTGTGTGTGTGTGTGTATATATATATATGAGTATATATGCGTACGTAATGCGCCGCTGCGGCCAGTGTGCGGTTCACACGCTAGATTCCCTTCTTCCCTCGGAGGGCGTGTATTCAGTGAGCGCGTGTCGCAATTTTTTTTTTTTTTTCAAATACTCGCGTGTGTGCGTTTTTACGCCCAGAAAGCAAATAATAATAATATAGGCGAACTCTCAGATCAATGGGTTCGAATGGTATATAAGTATATAGGTATAACGACAACGGATGTATTGCGCATTCCTCTCTCTTTGCTTGCGTGTGCTCACCTCGCGCACGCGCTTTTTTTCCTCTCTTTATACTTTCTAGGCGGCTCTTTAAATATACCGTTATACACGATATGTGTATATATATATATACAGGCTGCTGCGGATGATACGTCACCGATACGGCATGACGATGATGAACAATTGATGAATAGTCGCTGATGTATAGCTTTTCGATCTCGTCTGCTATAGGTATATAAGTATACTAACTGCGCGTCCGATCAGTGCTCCGGAACGATGTTTTCAAAACAATCGTGAAATCGGAGTAACCGCGCTGCAGCTGCACATCTATACCTACAACCTACATGTATACATATGTATATCTATATGAAACATACTATATACGAGATCGTATTCTCTACCTATATAATATATATACGCGAGTGCGAGCGCTAATTCCTGCAACGTGTATACTTATATTGTATGTACATCGATCGGTAAGGCAGATCCCTCTCCTCCTTATTTCATCAAACGAAATTTCAGCATAGATATTACAGCTATAGAATACACCACACGTTGTTCGCGGCACACTTTCGCTCTCTCTGACTCTCTCTCTTTCTATCGCGCGTTGAATTGCGCATGCACACTGCATGTACAATGTACTGCCAGTAGTAGGTAGTTTCCGCGCGCGCGCGCTGCTACCAGCCGGCGGCCTCTCCTTGTTACAATCATTTGTACACATCACACACGGTCGTCGCGTATAACATAAGTAGGTAGCCCCGTCGTCTTCCTCCCGTTCTCTTTCTCCCTCTCTCTCTCTCTCTCTCTCTCTCCTTCTCTCGCTCTTTATATCAGTGAGCTGATTTGCACATTTTAAATTTGCACATTGAACTGTCATCGACTGCGTTGCATAATCATCATGCGGCGATTTTTTACATGAGAGAGAGGAGAGAGCGAATAGCTCGCGCGCGAATACAGTAGGCTGCTGGAGCAGCAGCCCCGTGAATAAGGGCAGCCGAAGAGCAGAAGCGCTGAAGACGGTTGTCATCGTCGTCAACACAAGAGATGGAAGATCATCAGGACACGGCAGCTGTCGCCGTCGCTGCAGCCACTGCTGCTGCTCCTGTTCCACTGCGAGAGAATCTCGTGAGTATTGAAAGAGTTGGTTAAATTCTGCGTTCGCACTTGAGTCATTTGCATAATCGTGATAGAATGCGAGTGTGGGGAAGGGGTATTCTGTAGAATCATTGCTGTTGATAAGGAAAGAATAAATATGATTGTGGACTGTTTCTGTTTGATAGGTAAACACAGCTGTGAAGTTCCTGCAAAATCCAAAGGTCTCCGCTAGTCCGATCAATCAGAAGCAAGAGTTTCTCAGGCGCAAGGGACTGTCCGAAAGGGAAATCCAGAGAGCCTGTGAGCTAGCTTCTGTAGGAACCAGTGCCACTGTCCAGCCACCTAACTTCAGTGCTGTGACGATACCACCTGGGCAGATTTATTCTCAGTATCCCCAGCATGTTCTCCAACCAAGTTTATTCTTTAAAATTAAGGAGATGATGAACGGAGTTGTTTTGTTTGCTGCAGCCAGCTACTGTGTTTATTGGTTTTATAAAGTATGATGAATTTTTAATTGTATTGAATATTTTTTGTGTCAAGAGTATTATTATCTATTTTATGTTTCTTATTTTATTCACAGAAAGTGATAAGTCCACTACTATTTGGATATAAGAAGAAAGACCCACCAAAAGATCCAATTAAAGAGTTGGATAAAAATGTGAAGCTAGTGAAAGATTCTATCAATCAAGTTAAGAATGATGTCCAGCAACTCACTCAAAACCAAATTATTGACCCATCTGTACCTCAGCTTGTTCAGGAACTCAAGCAAGATTTAGCTAGTTTAAAGTCGCTTTTACTATCAAGGTAATACATGTTTTAAAATTATACTCAGACCATTATGAAATCATAGAAATTCTAAGTAATTATTGATAATGACTTTATAATAGGAAGCAATTTCCAAGCGCACCAGCCTCAATTCCATCTTGGCAACTGGAAGCCTCAAGCCAAGCCCAGGAAAAAACCACTGAGAGAGAAGATGATGCAGGCAGTGGCAGTAGTACCAATAATTCTGACAGTTCTCTAGAAATGATTCGTGAAGATCCCCCCAAAGAATGAGTTTTTATTAACTTGTAAAATTGGACTATTCTTCATAACATTAGCATTTATATTAATTGATAATTGCTATTTCCAGAGAACAACAAAGTTTGTATGATAAATGAGGGTGCAGGAGTGACTTGTTTTATAGTTTTGAGATGTTTTATATATGTGTGAATTGGGTGTGTTAAAATGTGTAAATGAAAAAAATGGATGCAATTTAATGTTGGGCAATATTTTTTATTTCATTGTATTCTGCATATCAGACTGATATGTAGGAGACATATTCCAATGATTCATGTTTTTTGAATAAAGGTAAATTGGAATAAAAAAAAATAAAAAAATAAAACTTGCTCTCCTTTATTCTAAATGAACAATACAATATAAAGTGGGTACATATTGTATTTTATACAAGATAACTGGGTGTCATAATACCTCATAGCCATAATAAAATTAAATTTTTTTTGTACATATTTGTATCAAAATATTTCTTTTATCTTTGGAAAGATTACACTCGACTCTTCCTTTTCTATATGTTTGTCTCATGTAAATCAATACTGACAAAATAAAGATCTAATAAAGATATATCTTGATAAAAGTAGATATTGATAATTAAAATTTGTTTAATTTGAATAAACAGTTTTAAACCTGAATATTTAATTGCTGACTTTATATAAACAATTTTTTAAAGAAAAACAATTATTATTCGTTTGTACAAATGATATACACGCTGGGTACCTTGCAACAGAAATAATATTTTGCACTACTTTTGTGTATAATGCGCAAAGAATGCGCATGTGTAAATATACTCGCATACATACGCGTTATATAGTAACCAATCAAAATAGCTCCAGTTATTCAACTCAATCAGTGATGACTGAACTAATTCATTCATTCTCTACAGTTTACATTCCGGTATTTACACACCATGCAATGATTGCTATTATTATATTGGAGTATAATAGTACATGTGCAGTTGTCACATGAACAAGGTGTTAACCAATTATCTTCATAATCAATATCTAATCGAATTTTTTCAGATTGAATCATTATTTTATTGGATTTATCAATATTTTTTTAGATTACAATATAATCAAAATAGCTGCCTCACTGATACAGTGAGTTACAGCAAATTATTTAGCCATCCTAGATCAAACAATGTACAATCGTAATAAAAGCATTGTACTTGGAGATTACAGTCTCTCTCTTGTGTGCTTCCTACATTATTCTACCTAGTAAAAAAGAGACAAACAAAAATCATACTTGGGATCAAAACATACACAAAAATATACATTTGGCAAGTCACGATGAAAGAAATAAATGACGCTTCATGATTTTGCGAAAGGAAAAAAACTCGAATCTTTGGCTGATGCGGGATTGAATGATAAGTTACTTGTTCTGTTGAACAACTGTATCGTGACCGAAAAGAGGTATTGAGAGAGAAAAATCATTCTAGGATGTTTTGTGCTGAGGCGCATTTGTTGTCCAAGGAATCTTGCTCTTTCACGGTTGTACGTGTATATGTGGGCATAGTTGTCAGAGATCTATCCCATCCTTTAGAAATCAGATGGCATTTTCAGATGACCCTGTGACAGGCAAGCGCTAGTAGCATTTTCTCAACCCAAAAAGGCTAGATTGCGTTAGCGTTTTGCCGCTCCATGACTTTTTAAAACGATGTACTAGGATTCTGCTACCAAGTGTGATGCAAGTGTAAATTTCTTGAGAGTACAGAACGTACATCTTGCGTAAAACGGAGAGCATCCAACACTGGAAGTAAGCTTAGAAGTGCAGTATCACCAGCATCGCTGAACCACGACTTAATAGGTATTGCATTATCTGTGACAAAAATGAAAATTGATTTTTTTACACATCAGGAAATAGGACAAATTTGACTTATGAAAATTAATTACTTACGAGGATAAGCTCTGTAAGCACCAGGACTGTTATCGAGTATAAAGACTGATGCTAAATCTGAACAAATGGCAGCCAAATCCTTAGTATAGGAACCCATTTCAGGCGTACAATGTTGCCTGTAGTATCTGCGTTTCAGTATCCCTCTGTTGTTGTCTAATTTGTCAGCAACAGCAGCACCATAAATTTCCATTGAAGCAGTAAACACCACCAGCTCATACCTTCAAAAAATTCAATAATATTCAATTTTGTCTAAATAAAACTTCTACATTTATGAAAGGAAAATTGCTCAACTCACCACTGACTAACAATATCCAAAAAGAAATCCACATGGGGTCTTTTATGAACAAAAAATCTAACCGGATGCCGGTCTATCGTCACTTTGAGAATAAAGTCAGGGGGTGTACCAGGCCTGACTGTTGGCCTTGCCACCCCATCATGATGAGAATGAATCAGTGTTTCATCCAAGTCTAGTACAAGTATCTTTCTTTTTACAATACCTGTAATAAATTACATACATAAATTAATCAATATTATTTGCACAATATTAAAACTAAGCATAAATAACTTTTTGGTAGATTTTATAGTAGAAACACTAATTTGTAACATAATCTTAGCATGATAGCATGTTATGTTAATTTGAATCAATACCTCTTTGGAATAAAATAAAATCAATTAACTCTGTATCTATACATTTGATGCAATCACACATCTACATAGCTTGATTATTCCAAAACACAGGTAACTAAGACAACGAAATGCAAAGTGGTTCTTCACTTTACACTTATCGATAGTGGTGTTGCAATGCTACCAAAAAGTTGAGCAACCCACAGAGAGCCTCTTCTCATACTCACTAAGTCTGTGCCTTGATAGCGGTGACAGTGGGAAGATTTCATATTTGACGGGCTGCATCTGCGAGATCTAAAAAATAAAACAAAGCAAAGTGACAACAATGACAATCCCTGGGCCAGCATGTAGCACTGTGCTGTCAGCGCTAATACTGATTGAGGGAGGTGCTGTGCACCTACTTACGGCTCTAACCTGCTTCTTGAGCAGAAAACAAACGCAGGTCCACACGCGGGAGGCCATCAGGAAAAAAGCTCTCATCCCCATTTGCAATTGCTTCAGCATTTTCTAGCAGTCTTTTGTATCGCCGGGCCTCTAAAGTCCGGCTTCGCTCCGTTTCTCGTTTGCGATCACTCTTCTTGCTCTGTCCTTCTCTACCGCCCGACACTTCCGTCAGAGCACACACACGCACACTCTCTCTATCTCTCTCTCTTTCTACCTTCCCGCTGCTCTCGTATATATCTGCTTCCTCCACCAGCGCCGAGTGTATATCGCGATGTAGACACACGCAGCTACTCCCGGTTATTCTGGTCGTCGTCCTTACCCTGAGCGCAGGGGGCAGCTCGCGCTCGCGAAGCTCAGCCCTCGTCGACGTCGTCCTCGTAGCCGAGCATCTGCAAGGGGAGGGACGCGTTGCTGCGGCGGCCAGGAGATCACTCCAGGTGTCGTGCGATGCGCGCCTAGCAGAAGGACGGCAGCGCGCAAGCGAGCGAGAGCGAGCGCTGTGATATACGTAAGTGTCTGTCTCTCTCTCTCTCTCTCTTTCTCCTTCTTACTCCCGTACAAGTTCTTCCCCACTTCTTCTTGGTGTAGGTGCTCTCTTACCCTCTCTCGTGCTCGGCTGCGTTGTTACACAAGCATTCCTTGCGCTGTCTGCCTGGCCGCTTCTATAAACAAACGGGTTGGCTGCTTCTTGTACGCAGCACAGCACCTGTGCGTATATGTGTGGGTGGCGCTGTGGCGAGGAGGTAGATCGTACGATATATAAGCCTGCGATGTCGTCGACAGCGACGACGATGGCTTTGATGCGATGCTCACTCATACGCCACTTGGCCCGGCGTCTCTGCTACGGCTTGCTTCCGATGACGACGACCACGGCGTAGTTCTAGCTGTTAATACTCGACCCGGCTGCACCGTCATCTCGCAGCTCTCGTCGCGTCGCTACTACAGCCGCCACACCACCACCTACTACGTCTCCATTATGCTCCCTTATCGCACGCGTGCGTGTATACCCCGACGGGGGTAGTTTACTGCCTGTAGTTCTTTCTTTCTCTCTATCTCTCTTCCACACACGTGTGCGCGCGAGCACCCCTGATGTGTGTCTATATGTGCTTATACCGCAGCTACGCGTCTATACTTTCTCACTCTATACTTCTCTCGTGTCCTTTCTTTTGTATAAATGTCACTGTATAGACACTATCTCCAGCTCTCGCACCCTTATACACTGTAGCGCGCGCTTCTTTGTTCACTACAACGAATACTACTTCTTCTACTGTCGAAGAGTAAGATATATATCTCTTCTTCGGCGCTTTCTCTATATCTATCTCTCGCGCACGCAGCGGCGGTCGGCTATGTTAATTCGAGCCTCTCATGCGGCGTAGCCGCCATCTTCCGCTGATCGACCCGTGTAGTATAGTATCTTTCCCTCCCTTCCTCTCTCATTATAGTCTCCTCTCATCCCTTCCCTGACGATCTGCGCAAAGTAGTAGAATAGTGTGAGCTCGCGCGCGCGCGCGTACTGTATATCTCTGCGTTCTGTTCTTTCCCCTTCTTCGAAATCGCAGCGAGCGCAGCAGTTTGCAGCGCCGCGCGCTGTCAAAAAAACGTATCGCTCAGGCGAAACCGTCGCGCGTATGTATTAGCACATTTTGCGCTGATGCTGCCGTCGTCGCCGCATCGACGAAGTGCAAGCATAAGAAGTCGCGGGTAGCGAGAGACGAGGGAGAGAGCATATAAACGCGGCTCTCTCTCGTTTTATTTTACGCATCGATTGTCGCCGCACAGACACACGCGTGCGGATAAGTAAGTAGGTACATATATATCGTGCATTATATCGCGTTGCTGGCGAATGAAAGTAGGGGAAGACATCATGGATGGAGGCTTCGAGACCTGATAAGTAATACTGTGTGTGTAAAGGAGAGCTGATCTTATCTGTCGTCTTCTGTTTCCGTAAGAATCATTGACTAACCCTTGCACATATAGTTACTCACAAGTAGAATAGTATACCTATGTATATCATTATAATTCTATCTTCGGCTTGTCATACGCCTCTACTTGTTCCGATTTTTCCCATTTCGGAACGCGCTGAATCGCACGTACTAATGTAATGCTCATATATAGCGGGCATTTAAATTCCTCCCAAGGCTATAGTATATGCGCCTACTCGCTGAGCGCGCTAGCGGCTATAGTGTTTACAATAACAAACGCATGCTCGTTATACTATACCTTTAATTACTCACCTCGCACCGCGTAACCTTTCTTTCTTTTCATTTCTCTTTCATTCATACTTTTAACTAATATATATAGAGTCAAATATTTAAGCACGTACACTTAACCATTCGTCGTCCATCAGATTCTTAACAATATGTAGGCATAAGAAAGTATTATCGATTGATCGAGACAGCGACTGCCTATACAATATATACTCGAATACAGATACTTGCCGCCGCCGCCGCGTACAAATTGATGCATATTAATATACGGAGGCGACGGCACGCGCCTTTCTCGGCATCATTGATCTTTCAATTGACGCGGCTCCCCGCACTCGTCTGCATTTATATGTTCTCTGATTATGCATAATACAACGAAACGCGATCACTCGCCTCCTGGCCATTGTATCAATAAAAAAATATATATATATATATATATATATATATATATATATATAAACAGATGCATACTTATATACGCGAGGTGTGTGTGTTATATAGCATGTGTAGTAGTATAATATTATAGTATGTATATATACTTTAATCACCGCGCTGTCGCCACGCCGTCGCGGCGAAGTAAGCTGGTCAGCGGGTGCGCAGTCGTCTGTCGTATTATATGTATATATACTTTATATACATATATATATAGAACACATCTATACACATACATACCATATCGTGTGAAGCAGAGCACTGCGCTGTATCATGCATAAAGTGCATGCATATAATGCACATATAACGATGTTATACGCGTCTAAGTGTGCGCGGCACGCAGACACGGCTAATTAGCGAGACGGTAATATAGTGCCTATATATATACATATAGCTCTCGTGCAACAGCAGCTTTCTTCTCAGCTGTTTCCGATAATCGCTAAATTTGATTTGCTCCGTAGCACGCGCGACATGCAAAAAGGTGAGAGTTAGAAACAAAAAGTGACGAGGCGTAATTGTAACGGATAATAGCTAAGACGTAATATATACATATATTTTTTATACATGATAGTTCGATTTATACACATTGCACACGCGTATATACGGGTGGGCACGCCTACATATATGCCCCTCTGGCTTGGCGTATAGCGCGCGTGCATCTGCCTCTCTCTCTCTCTCTTACTCTCTCGCACACGCTTGTTCTATTTTTCTCGTGTAGGCGCTCTCCGTGCTTGTACGTCAGTCGCCCATCGCGTCTCGCGGTTTGAAGTCATCACGCACGCGCGCGCACTGCATGCATACTGCATATCACACGTCGTTGTCATATCTATCATACATATAACGTCTTGTGTTTTTTTTTCTCTCTTCCTCTCGCTCCAGAAAGATCGTGCAGAAGGAGAAGAAGAGGACGAGTGTTCTATAAAGTGAGGCGCAATGTTTCGTGCGACAACGGACGTCTTTTCTGCAATTCATCGGACACATCACGCACCAGCGCGCTAATAACACTTATTAAATAGTAGCCAGAGCGCATATAGCGCAGCGCGCTATACGCTGCGTGTCTGTCTTTGCCCTCCTCCTGTCCTGCCAGCGCCGTGCGCGCATTGTCGTCGTCATCGCCGGCAGCAGCCGCCACGCTTCGGAGTATTATCGCAGCAGCATTGAAACTGGGCCGTGTGTGGTATAACGTAGCGCGCGCGCTCGACACCAAGAGAAAACATACAGTGACGATGAAGCGTTTGAATTGAGGTGATCGGAAAGGCGCTTTTTTTTAGAGGCGGGAGTTTTGTTTAGCAGGTGCGCGGGAGAGTGAAAAAACCGGTTAATCAAGAGCGCGGTGGAATCTGTAATTAATCCGTGGAGGGAGAAGGAAATTCGTGTCTAGTGGTATCTCGCTGATACAGATAGGAAAGAGACAGTGAGCGTGTTTCTGTGGGGTCTCTGTCATCTAGACAGGAGAGATTACAGGATTGTGTGATTGCTGAATTGGGGAATGAATTCTCAACCCATCATGGTGCCAGGAGGTGATCATAGCCGTAGGACGCAGTCTGAGTCCCATTCGACTTCTGTGGGTAATATTGCTGGAGATGTGATGAAGACCATGACACCACCGGGCACCAGTAGATCAATATCTGGTAAGTTATTTTGACACATTGTGGAATGGTTATTCCTTGCTTTGTCTGCTACAGCTTTATTGAGATTTTTATGGCAATTTTTACTCAGCTAATGAGGATCGCCGCTCTAGGCGTGGTAGTAGTCAGGTACCCCAGCCCATTCTAGCTAAGCCTCCTTCTTCAGAATCACTGGTGACAAGTGTCAATGCCGCTAGTTGGACTGATGCAGCTGCACCGCCTCTTTCACCAGGTAAATGATAGTATCAGACTAATTCCAGCTTGAGATTTGGCAAATACACCCAAAGTTACTGATAAGATAACGTAGTAGAGTGTTTGTATGTGTGTGTGACAAGTGGGAGTTCAGTATGGCTTGAATTCCAACATGTCTCCATTTCGTTTGTTCAGAAGTGAGCCCAATTTATATGTTAATAAAAGTCCCCCACGTGAGAAATTCATAAAGATATTAATGGAAATATAATTGAATTGTTAGTGATTTTTATAATGCTTTGTTGTTGTGCAGGGTTGACAGGTTCTGTTTCATCAACAACAGGAGAGAATAGTCCAAAAGTCGAAGCTCTGGGAGATAAACAGTCTGAATCAGGATGCAAATTAACAAGAAAGGAATCATACAAAGCCCAGCGCAAAACCTACAGGATGGAGAAGAAAAGGGTAGCTGATGAGCTACTTAATTCATTAAAAGACCCAACAGTGGTTGTTATGAGCGACTGGCTGAAAGTGAGAGGCACACTTAAGAGTTGGACCAAGCTATGGTGCATCTTAAAGCCTGGGTTATTACTTCTCTACAAAAGCCCCAAAGTGAAAGTATGTTTTCCCATAAACTTCTTATTATAGTAAATTTTTCTCAACATCTTTATTAACAAATCCATTGCATAAATTTTTACAGAGCAGTCACTGGGTTGGCACTGTCCTCCTAAACACCTGCCAAGTTATTGAGCGTCCCAGCAAGAAGGATGGATTCTGCTTCAAACTCTTTCACCCGCTAGAACAATGCATCTGGGCTCTTCGAGGTCCTGAAAAAGAAGCCATCTGTGAGTTTCTCACTCCCCAGACCTACAACTTCAAAAATTATAAAAAACAAGTAAAAAAAAAAACAATTAATGTACTGCTTCAGGCGCTGTCATCCAGCCACTGCCAACATCCTATCTAATATTCAGAGCTCCGTCCCAAGCAGCGGGCAAATGCTGGCTGGACGCCCTGGAGCTTTCACGGCGCTGCTCCTCGCTGAACGTAAGATCGGCCAGCGTCCTGCCACGGTCACCTCAGCACGATACCACCACCACCCACGAGACCCAGTGGAGCGAGGCCGATTACGAGAAGCATTTCGACGATCATGGTATGAATTTTGGTATTATTGTAAGCGTTCTACCCGCCCGTCCCCCTACTGCGTCTGATTGTTGAGCTCTACAGCACCTCATGCTTCGTAGTCGTCGGCACGCCTATTGCCGTCAAATGCTCGAATTTGGATTTGTTTATAATTACATTTAAAAATTATGTCAAATTTTATTAATTAATTGTGTTATAAATTTGGTATATTTAGAGAGAAATTGATGGTAATTTTTTTGTTTTAATTAAAGTTATATGTACATAAATTCGAGCATAAACGGGCGTAACTAACGAAACACATATAACGTAACGGCTAAATCCTCGTTCTACTCACCCAATACGTAATTTAAAAAAAAACAACGTACTTAAAACGCTCAGTAGTGTATTATTTCTACATGCGCTGCTATAGATGTCAGTAGGCTAGAAAAAAACGAGTGACTGCGCGTTTCTTTTAGTTGATATATTACTTGGAGTTGATAAAAAAAAGAATTAACAGTCCACGCTGGCGTGTCGCTTAAGACGAGTAGAAAAACCGGAACATTAGAAAAGAAAAGGATGAGTCTATGTAAGAGCTTTCTTTACTATTAACAATTTTCACCAGTAACCTTGTCTACTAATCAAAACATGTGACAGCTATAAAGATTTTTTTAACGAATACGTTTGATATATGTATATGATGGTAGGAATTTGTTAAATGTATTATTAATATCATCATGATGCTTAAGGTTAATGTCCAAAATCACTGCATAAGTGCAGAGATGGACTTTAAGTGGATAATATGCCTGGTTCAAGTATTATGCAGTAGTTACAGGTAGTCGAATTCGACAACCTGTTACGACTGAATAACCTACATGAATAGGCACTCAATGAATGTATTTCGCGTGACTACAATGTACTTAGCTCGTTCTATTGTTTGCGGTACGAAGATTTTAATTCGATTTACAGCTCGTAGTGCTTCACTAAATTTTTTTTACATGAATCAACCGAAGCCAACGCGAAAAATAAATAAATATAACAGTAACAATTTTGTCAGTGAAAATAGTAAATTAATGTTTGATAAGTAATATATGTTTAATTTCTTTTTCTGACTAGAAATATTTTTTTTCACTGCTCAATAAAACTAGTCAGGTTAGTTTTTATCGTTAATTGCATTCGAATATCTAACAAGCATTAGACTATATATATGTGGACAGGAAATATAGTCTAGTAAAATTGTTTTTGGTACAATATGTTCATTAAAGATAAGATTAAAATTTCACTTAGCTTACATATTTCATATTTCATTTTAAAAACATTACGCAAACTGTAGCGCATTATATTTATAAAAAAAAATGATGTTTAAGTAATATTAGTTACTTCTTTCATTTAACATTTCGATAATAAAATCTTTATAGCTATAATAAAGTTTCATAAAAGCTTTTCGTTGAATTAAAGTGATATTTTTTATGACTTAAGTAACCTTACTACGTTGAAAACTAACTAAACTATAAAGTTGATCAATTAAATACACTTATAATGTAAATCCATACTTATTTCTTTGAAATATTACGGTAATATTTGGCAAAGTTTCGATACGAGTAGGTAGTGAAATTTTCTACTGCTAGAGTTAATTAAGCATCGTAAAGGCTACGTTCTTAACATATACCATTATTTAGAGCACAAGAATCAATCAAACGGAATAAATTCGTTTAAGCGTAAGACGTGTAAGTATCCAATGCGGAAAATAGTTCAAGCATTCAGCATATTTAGGAAATTCTTAAGTGCATATAATTATTCGGTGTAAATTGTAATTTATATATATATTCTCTTTGTTGCATATTACAAACTAAAATTTTATCGGTTTCCTGCATATAACGTTCTGTGCTCTAAATAATCGGGCTTGAAGATTCTCAAACGTACCGCTTATTGATTACTAGTCGAGAATAGTATTCGTTGCCGCTTCAATTTAAAGCCAAAGTTAAATTTGCTTAAATATTAAAATAACTTAAGATCATTTGCTTACTAAATAACAGACGTTTATTTATTATATAACCATAGATTTATTGTTATTAACGCTAAAAATACTTATTGTTGTACGAAAAATTGATATAATAAATAAGGTACATTTAAAACTTGATCACATTATCGGTAATCTTGAATAAGCTTCCTACATATATTTTTGTAATCAATATGTTTAATACACTCAGATAAAGATGTATATATATACACGCATACATACACACACACACATACCCACACACAAACATAAACACACTCTAAGAGTTTTAAATCGTTAAGAAAAATTCATTCTTAGAAGATAAAGTGCGAAGCGTAAAAACAAAAAACTAATTTATTTTTTGGCATTATTTCAACGTATGCTCTACTACGTTATAAATTTTCCTACACAATATTGATCAAAATACATCAGATTTTCGTACCATATATAAATACAGTAAAATAAAAAACCTATATATACAACGCTGTAAACCTCAGTGTCGACAATCGAAAAGGCAAATTTGACTCGACAAAATCACCGCTTCGCGAAAATCACTTGCGCGAAAGACTCATCCTTCTCCGCGCGCTAGTCAACACACCAGCACAGCGCACTCCATTTGCTACTACAAAATAGAAAAAAAAAAAATGAAAACAATAACCATCATCAAAAAATACCGACGCGAATTTCTCTCTCTGATGCATCGACAACAAATGTGTATAAAAAAAAAAACAAATGAAAACCACCGTCTATGCGACCTGAAACACGAAAAGCGATGAGCGACATTTCGGGTCGTTCAACACCGTCGCATCGCAGCCTCCAGCCTCATCAGCGCCGTCAACATCACCAGCGCAGGCCCGCTTCCTCGTCCCTTCTCGAGCCACCCTCGATCCTTCTAAGTCGCTGCACAACCCCGAGTCCAGGCACATCTCAGCGTCGCTTGCTCTCCTGTCCAGGTCCCAATTCCCCGGCGACTCTACGTTCATTATGTCCCTCGCCGACGCCCGTTTTCCAGCAGCTCTGCCATGCAGTTGGCTACTGGGAACGGCTGCTCGGTAACACGACACCTATGCCACCTGCTTCACCCGCGAGTCCCCATGACAAAGACGATGACGACGACGACGACGACGACGACGACGACAACGATGACGATGACGATGACGAGGAAGACAATGCGACAGCGGCGGCACGACGACGCATGACCGTGCACGAGCTCTCATCTACCGCCTCGCCCGTGCGCAGGCGAAGAGCGATTAATAATAGTAACGACAATAAGCCGCGTCTGTCGCCCGTATTACCCCCGTCGTCTAGTCAGCGCCGTAGCCACCCTGTAGTCACGCTAGATCCTTTGTACGGCTCCTGCTCTGCTGCTGCTGCCCTTGCTGTTCCTACTGTTACTGCTGCTGCTGCTGCTGCTGCTACTGGTCCGGGAGCAGATCTCGACGATTGTATAAGCCAGCCGGAGAATGGATTGATGCACGTCGATGCTGAAATTAGTGCCAGTGACAGCGAGTCTGAAGAGGAGAACAAGGAAGAGGCTGAGCCTGAGGAGATCAAGGAGACGCCATACGCGGCCAATGAGAACGAAGTGCTGGGAACGGTAAAAAAAGAAGTTTTTCTTATTTTCTTATTTCAATATATATTGGTGTGTGTGTATATAACGTGTGTTGAAGTTGATGCTGATCGATGTACTTTTTCTTGGGTTGACTATGCGATGGGTTGGGTATAATATAAATGCGAAGAGATGTAAAAATCTGGGATATCGGAGTATCGAAAGGCTCGGAATAATACACGAGATTTTAATTCAAGATACGCGGTGCACGCGCGCGTGTGTGTGTGTGTGTTCCGTTTATTTTGACACGGTTCCAGTAAAGCATTGATTTGCACTTTAGAAGCTCGAACGCGAGAGGATAAACGAGGATATATGCTGTACCGAGTGTATAAAGAAGGACTATCGGGTTTATATATGAATGAGTTTATATATACGAAGAAACTGTATTTCGTTGGAATATACATGTATTATTTTAGTTGATTCGGAACGCTGACTCAACAATTAAATGCATCGGTTTATTTGACGAGAGTGAACTACATGAAATTCTTTGCTTATACTCTTTTCTAGATGTAAAAATAAAATAACTATTATTGATCGGCGCACGTGTACCATGATCAAAGTGCATGTTTATGCAGCTTGAACGTATATTAGCAATAACGAACGTGTATTTGTAAACAGAATTTGATTTATAAATAATCGCGAAATCAGTATATATATACCTATATATACAAGAGCGCGCTGGTAGCGCGATATGGAAAATCCTTGTCCGGTTCAATAGAGCACAGTAAAACGGAATATCATTGGAACGGGAAAGCGTTGTTTAGCTTTCAAGGCTCACTTTACTTCTATTAAGCCCGCGGCGAGTTAGTTACAGCCCCTGACACACACACACACACACACACATACACATATGGCGCTTATAATTGCTGAATTGTTTGTGTTCCGAAAATAGAATCGGAAAATTTGAAACAGTTGAAGTTGTATTATTGACTTAACATATGCGAATTTCTACTTTAATAAGTTCATGACGTGCGCATGGCTGTGAAAAAATTTTCCAGGGTTTTCATTAGAGTTAAAAAAGTGGTTGCGAATCTTTATTATAATACCACTGTTCAAAAACTCAAAAATGAAACGCAAATAGTAAATGCAGCTTGGCGTGAATTTTATGAGATTTAAACTAATTGACCTTCTTTCGTAAATGTGAAAGTTGAAAAAAATATATTTAATATTTTAAGTTTATCATTCAAATTATTTTCTCATCTGCGGTAACCCACTTAATTTTTTCTTCATAATTCATATTTTGATTTATGTAAATAATAAACATAGATTTCCTTGGCTTTATACGCATTTTCAAAACTGAAAAAAGTTTCTTTTGACAAAGAAAAAAAGCTTGGCCTACTTCACCACATATAAAAAATTCTATAGAAATCACTAAACTCACTACAAAAAAAATAAATCGAATTTTGTTGTACAGCACACTTGTCCGAACCACATTTTTTTGATTCTTTAGACCATTCCGGATTATCGTGAATATAATGGCAAC
Organism: Torymus texanus; assembly: GCA_036873485.1. Classification (NCBI taxonomy): domain Eukaryota; kingdom Metazoa; phylum Arthropoda; class Insecta; order Hymenoptera; family Torymidae; genus Torymus; species Torymus texanus. The sequence continues at coordinate 12,684,517 of JAYJLV010000027.1, read as the reverse complement.
CTTTTTTATCAACAATAAATTTATTTTTTTTAAATGTTTAAAAATTATTCCCTTTCAAATCGTTATGCCAGAACGAGTCTTATATAAGGCGTTTCACATCAAATCTCCTCCCAGGACGACGCGCGAGCGCCAAATCGTGCTATTTCCAATTCATATTTATGATACTAAAATGTACCTTAAAAAAATTGTTTTACAAGCGTTTCCGACGTATTTTTTCATCAGCTTTCCAATGTGTAGGCAGTTCTTCCAGAATTTTCCATTTTCACCTTCAAAAACTACAAAGCATCTTCAGGCGTGCCTCGCTACTTAATAACGTTTTATAATTCCTTTCATAATCTTTACCATGATTTCGATGTTACCAATAAAAAGCTAAGATGCAATCCTTATATTTGAAAATATTTTGAAGTACATTTTATATCGACACAATTTTTGATTGGATAGGAATTTTTCCATGAGCCTTTTTTGAATAGAAGGATTTATATGAAATTTCTGTGAATGAATGTTTGATTTTTACGTAGTATATAAAATCAAATGAGTGAATATACGGAATTCTATTGCGCACAGCTAAAAGGCTTTATCAACGAATTCAAAGGATCTCTATTACATCCAGAGTATACGAAGTTTTTCCTCTTTTTAAATAACTATAGATAAATTGAACACGTTTCGCGCGTATTGATTTTCATTATTTTATTTATTTATTTATTTATTTATCTATTTTATTGGTTTTATTTTTTTTTTTTTAAATTTCTTTCCGTGTAGCTAAAAGGCTTTATAAAGCTTTTAGCCATAAATGTGAAACAGTAGTCGAGTTTTAGGTAGAATACAAGGTTAAATGATCAAATAGTGGGAATGATACAGATTATAAATGTATAGATACTTTTTAACAAAAGTACACTGTTCTTTTCTTTTGATTACCTCAAATATTCTTTTTTTCTTCATTTAATAATTAGAAATAATTCGAAAGAACAGGTGAAGATTATGAAAGGTTAAGGGTATTAGATAGCAAGGCAGCTTACCTAGCTTCCTCGTTCTATTTTTCGAAGAAAAAATCTTGAAAACTTTTTGGAAAATATCATTTTCTATGTAAAAAAAATGGTCAGCTTTTTATTTATATGGTAAAAAAAAAATATTAAAAATATACTTTCTGAGGTATAATATGTTTTGTAGTTTTTGAAGGTGAAAATGGAAAATTTTGGAAAAACTGCCTACATAATTAAAAAGCTGATGAAAAAAATACGCCGGAAACGCTTATAAAACAATATTTTTAGGTACATTTCAGTATCATAAACATGTATAGGAAATAGCATGATTAGGCGCGCCGTGCTGGGAGACTTGACGTGAAACGCCTCATATTTATTTCAAAAAAAGAAATGAAACTAGAAAAGACACGTTATCATTTACTTTTTACTGAATAAAAAGCAAATTTTTAAGTGAATTCTTTCAAAAGTTACAGTAAACTTTTTGTGAAATCATTGAAAAATTGCAAAAACATTTTTCTTAGCATTTTCACAGTATTTTGTTTATTTTAAGCTTATCTTTGAACTCATGTAACTTTTAATAATGAATGAACATCCAGTAAAAAGCAAATAAAGGCTCGTATTCACTAGTTTCATTTTGTTTTAATGCATCATCAACATTCCTGGACAACATGGTTTCTGTAATAAAAAACCTGATCTTGTCGTTGTGACCTTAAATAAATTTTTTTAAAAATTTTTGTATTTAATTATTTGGTGATTTCTGTAGAATTTCTTGTACACAAACCAAAAATTAAAAAATCACAATATCAAAAACATTTATCTAAATTTTAATTCATTAATTATTAAAGGCTGGCGAAGTTGTGACCGAACTACAAGAGGAGCAAAAGTCCCTTATCTGGTTCTTGATGAAGCAAGTGCGTCCAGGTATGGACCTTTCCAAGGTCGTCCTGCCGACGTTCATCCTCGAGCCACGCTCCTTCCTTGAGAAACTCGCTGACTCTTATTACCATGCCGATCTGCTCTCACTGTAAGTTTCGTTTTGTCTATGAATATATTACAATGCAGTCACGCGATGTTTCGCTGCTGAACGATTCGACGTATATTTTCGTGCAGCCAATCGTCAACGGGATTTTTTGCGGATAAAAAAAAACCAACCGACAGCGAGAAACGTTTTATTATGCAACACCGATGTTACGATGGTCACGATACATTTGTCTCCTTTTATTCGTTGATGAAACGGATGGTTTTGTGTAATCGAGTTATTTGTAAATTTTGATTACCCGCGATTGTGACATTATTTTTTCCAGTTAATCGATTAACGCAAATCTTTAGAGAATTAGTTATAGATATTTATGATTACTTTCTCAAGCTTTCCTTTTTTTGTACATTATTTGATTTCATTCTTGTTCTTTTTGTGAGCTCAAAAGTATTGGATTACTACAGAAATTAGCGAAAATAAGCAACCAAAAATCAACAACACGAAATACGGACAATGTCGTTAAACATGTCATTATACTTCTGAAAATAGCTTTCACTCGCATTGCAAAATCACAACAATATATGCGTCGCTTTCAAAATCCTTCTTCACACACACAGACAATTGAAAAAATTATTTCTTCCCTTCAACTAGGGCGGTGATTGAAGATGACGCGTTAACGCGCATGAAGGGTGTGGTAAAATGGTACCTATCAGGTTTCTACAAAAAGCCACAGGGCCTGAAGAAACCTTACAATCCACTCCTGGGTGAGACGTTCCGTTGCTACTGGCAGCATCCCAATGGTTCGCGCACGTTCTACCTTGCTGAACAGGCAAGTATATATACAGCGTTATAATGTATACATAAATTTCCTTTGTGGTTTTTCGTGGCGAATTTTCGGTAAACGACGTTTTTGCTTTTATTTGGCTGGCAGCTCTCCCATCATCCGCCGATCTCCGGTTTCTACGTGACCAATCGCCAGGATGGCTTCACTATCAGCGCTACGATCATCGCCAAGTCCAAGTTTTACGGTGAGTTGATTTTCATGCTTTTGTATTAATAAAAGTGTATATAGTGTTCGAAGTTTCGAACTTTCTTTTGAAATGTATAAAATATGTACGTAAATTATATACGAGGTTTATATACGTTTTTGTTTCGTGTAAAGGTAATTCGACATCTGCCGTGCTCGATGGTGCAGCTGTATTGACAATGCTGCCACGCGGTGAGGATTACACGATGACTATTCCCTACGCGCATTGCAAGGGTATCCTGATGGGCACGTTGTCCATGGAGCTTGGTGGAAAGGTTAACATCAACTGCGAGAAGACTGGATATAATACGGAACTCGAATTCAAATTGAAGGTATGTATAGTTTGGCAATGTAATATGATGAATTCTATATGGGTGATTCTCAACAAAAGTGCTCAGTTTGGCATGTAATGCCAAAATTTGGGTTTCATTTATATAACAAAATTTATATTATAAAAAATTAAAGATTTTATGTTATAAAATCGAATAAAATGTCCACGGAGGTTACAGGACAAAGTCTGAGCAGTTTTGGTGAGAATCACCCATATACAATATGCAATGAATCTGCAAATCTTGACTAATGTATTTTTCTTTCTCGTATAGCCTTTCCTCGGTGGCGCGGATCAACTAAACATGGTAGTTGGCAGAATAAAGCTTGGAAAAGAGACTCTCGCCACGATCAGCGGCTACTGGGATGGTCAAATCACGATTACTGATAAAAGGACCGGGGTAATTATTGTGTACTAAATTACTGTGCAACTAATAAAAAACAACATCGTAATAAACGAATCATTTATTTAATCGTAGCAAGAGAACCCCTTCTTCAATCCAACGCCAGATATTCGCAAGGCGCGCCTTAAAAAGTACACGGTACCGCTCGAGCACCAGGGCGACTGGGAGAGCCAGAAGCTATGGTTAAACGTGACAAACGCAATAAACAATGACGACCAGACAGCGGCCACGGAAGCGAAGACAGTGCTGGAGGAGGCGCAACGCGAGCGTGCCAAAGAAAGAAAGTCGCTCGGTCACGAATGGGTGCCCAAATACTTCGTGCAAGTGCGTACACATGTATATCTATAGGGAAATGAAAGGGTATATATAATAATCATTTTATTCGTTGCTCATTAGGATATTATTTCGGGCAACTGGGTTTACCGCCACGCTGATATCCGTCCATGGGATCCTAGGAACGACGTTGTGCAGTACGAGCACGATTACATAGTTAGCACTAAGACCCGACACAAGACGCCGATCATGCGCACTGGTAGTATCGTCTCGATTGAACCTCAGTCGCAGGTGAGAAATGCGATGCCTTGTTTGATATTTACATTGACGATTGATTGATTGATTGTTAAACAAACGCTTTGTCGATTATCAAAGAAAAGGTGGCTTTGACATATTTACGAAGCAAACGAGGTTCACTGTGTCTTACATAACTCTCGCATTCATTCTTTACATACATATTTAATAACAAGAAAGCTTTACGTTGGAATCATACGATAAATTGCTGAATTATGTTCTGGTTATGCTGCAGATGCCGCTCCTACTGGCCGAGTCGCGCTCTTCTCTCTCGGTCCTAAAATCCTCCAAGCGTAAGCTCACGAACAATCATCCCATTACGGAGGCGGCGCACGACTCTGCCAGTTCCTCCGAGGGAGTACATTCCGATTCGAGTCAGTCGGTTGGCAAGCGGCGACGTTCCATGGCCAGGTAATACACTAAATAATTCAGTGGCAGCACGTATATATATATATATATATATGTGCGCGCGTAATTTACATTTGTGATTTGTTCTGTCTAGCATGTTAGGTATTACTCCTACGCTTCGACGATAATGTTTTTAATTTTTTATTCGTGTACTGCCTAAGATATCGATTTCTTCTAAAATATAGCATCTTAAAATTTAATTTATCTTGATAAATATATGTAGATTTTGTGAATTTATTCAACGTATCTAGTAGCTCTTTACAACTAATGAAAAATGTATCTAACGCAATTGACTTAGTTCTGACAGGATCATGAGCATGGTGAAAGCTGTAGAAGAACGTGTGCACCAAAACACTGAGAAATTGGATCACATCCAACGGCTGATCGAACAGGTGGTCATACGTCAGAGGGCGCCGAGAGAGCGAGTAAACGGTTCGCGCTTCAGTAAGCACCTCATCGACACCCTCATCGTCATCTTCATCGTCTTCGTCGCGCAGTACCTCATGAGGTTCTGGGGTGGCGGCGTCTCTCAAAAAGCCAAAGAGTTGTAGTGAATTCGAGTTAACCTATTCCTATGGATTATGATAATCTATACATAGATTAATCGACTTCGCGCGAGCGCGCTTCTCCTTACATGTACACACTGGTCGCGCGAGAGTCCAGAGTCAAACATATACACATGCATATATACAGATACACACGTTCGTAATCTCGGCGACCGAGATGTATGTACGCCCTAGTCGCTGGCCAACTCCGCTTTGCCGGAGTAATCTATTGATGCAGCCCGCGCGTCACGAGAGCGGCGCTGAAGCGAAAGCCTCGAGAGTTTAGTCATTATAAAGATTATATATATACATATATATATATTAAATATAGTAGGGTGGTGTTTATTTTGAGCTTTCCGGGATTTCAACTTTGACAGTTTTTTCTCTTGTAGGTTGCTTTTCAGAAAGTTTTGATGTTTATTTTTAACAGTTTTTATTTAATTTTTAATTGAAGTAGTGTTGATTTTAGTTTTTAACTTATTGTCATCTGCAAAGCAGTTTATTTCACAATCAAAAGTTGTTAAGTTCAAATTGTCCCGATAATCAATTATTGATTTATAACTAAGTGTAATAAAGTGTTTAAACACTTTAACTCTTGTCATGTTGTAACACATGCTATGCGTGCAAGTAGTGATTTGATCATTGCTGATTTGTGTTAATTATTTTTTTATTTATATATTCTCTAAGAAGTAAATAATATATTGAACTTATTTAAGAAGAGGGTTTGTTACTTTTATGGTAACAAAGTTCTAATTTCGGAATTATTGAAATAACTATCATCTGATTATACATATAAAAAACATGCCTATACCGGCAATACACCTGCTGCAAATATTGTGATCCAGCTCGACTTGTGTCGTAAATATTCCTTTTCTATAGTTTATAAACTGAACAACATAATTGCGACCATGCGTCTGTAGGCGAAACATAAGATAGGACGTATATCCCAATGTTCCGCGATCCTCAATAAGAAGACTCCTAACCGCTCGCGTCCTAATTGCATCAATATTGAAGTTTTTTCACGTTGTAAGTTTGATAGTAAACTTTGAACTTATATGAGATAAACCAGTTTTCATGAATGTTTAAACACGCGCTCAACAATTTCCAAGTTTTTCTTTTTACAATAACTTTGTACGATTTTCAAATGAATGTATCTATCGGTAAGGATAATGAACTAAAATATAATGGGACGTGGATGGTAAAACGTAGCTTCATAACAATCAAATTTCTCTTTTTTCTCACCGTTTTATTCTGTATGTTGTCTATTTTACAATTCGATTGTCTATAATTTTAATATATCTTAATTTCTATTTTAACGATAAAACACCGAGCTTATTAACCAGCGTACACGTTTTTGTTGCGCTTGTTCGTCAAATTGTACATTCTCCAATTGTAAATAACTAGTTTATTCCGTGATAATATGTAAATGTGTGAAACGGGTGCTTTTTGGTTTACATTGAGTTACAGAGGAACTCGCGTATGTATAGTTAGATAAGATGAGGCATTTATAAAATGCGGAACTGTTTGGGTCTCATATTAAGTTGAAAAAATGTTATCCAAGCTGTAAAATAGTAGTTTATTATACAGAGATTTTTCTTCGATTTGGTTTTTCCCTTTCTTTAAAAGTGTTTATTAATTATTGTTTCATTATTATTATTAAGATTATTATTATTATTATTATTATCACTTGGATGGGATTTTCCAGAGCTCGTGAGCAAGTAGATGAAAGTATACCTGTATAGACACGTTAAAATGTTATCGATCGATTGAAAAAATGCGATGATAAGTACAAGCGTTGGAACAGAGCTAAAAGAGCGTTTGAACGCTAGATCCAGTTCATAGTAACTGTTTACTAAAATTTTCTATATATTATTAATATATGTATTTACATTTTAAAAATTATTTATTTATTTTTTTGTCTCAGGTTGTTGTTTCGTCTAATCAATTAAAAATATTTTTACTCTACAATCTATTTTGACTCTTCTTTTTTTTTTATAAAATGGGAAAAAATTGCAATACTTGACTTATGTGATTTCACACAATCAATTTAAATTCGGTAATCAGATTGTCAAAAAAATCATTGTCAAAGTCTAATGAATTTTTTTGTGCGTTGTTATGCTATTGTATAGCAATTAGTCAAACGCCTTTTCAGCGAAATTCTAACAAAAACAAAACCACAAACGTACCTAACTAAGTTTTAAACAATGTAGATGCGTTTATGAAAAAGATAAATCCCAGTTGTGTTAATTCAAAAGTTGTTCAATATGTTTGATATAAAATCGCTAATAGCAAATCTTTAAATAAAAGAATCATAAATGGATGTGTACAGACTCGAACACTTATGCAATAGTAAGTATTGTGAACAAAAAAAAAAACATAAAAAAACTAAAAATTATTGATTAGTGGGTTTTCAGAAACTTTCGCAAAGCACGCTGCATCACCTTTTTTATACGTACATTATACATTTAAATCATGTATATTTAAAAAGAAAATTGAAAAAATAAAATATACTTATATATTAACATACGTATTGCATATATTCCCGAGAAATGTTTCCGATTCATCTCTAAAAAAGCGCTACTCGCTTGTTTCTTCAAGTGTCGAGCCTCGTATGTTTATTCTCACTATTTTCCTCAATTATGTCTGTTCCAGATCAAGTCTGATTTGTCAATAAAGAGTATATTATATAAATTAAAAAGAAATAAATAAATGCAAAAAATGTGAAATACAAAAATTTGTGTTTTTTTCAAAATTCCTCGTGCAACTTTCCTACAAGGTATTATGTCTGGACTATCACGTGTAATAATTGTTTCAGTTTCAACTGTAGGTTAATGCACTTATAAATTACTACTACTGTAGATTGCACTGTTCTACATAACAATTATTAGACAAAGAAATAATGTTACACATATATGATATAGTTTCAATTTTGGCCAAATGACTTTCTCTAATGGCCCATTTTTATCATCATATTCGTTATCTACTCTGTTAATTTCACCTCCTGTTTACACAAATAAACTTTCTGCTCAAATCAGTTATTATCAATACGCTTCTACTTTATAGCTTTTAAAATTAACAAATTGATACATATGCGCAAACTACACAACAAACTCTGTATATGTAGAAGGACTTCCTTAACACGAAAGGTATATTTAGACTTCATTAATACTCATTATAGCCTATACCACGCATCGTCTACTCCACTGTACATACTAACAATTAACATGCACAGTCTATATAATCGTTACCAACTGTCTTTGCACAATTAAGATTTCGCTACTTTGACCATTGACAAGCTACTCCCACACTTCTAATAATACACCACACCTAACAACCTCCTTTTAGACAACTCTCGGCCCAGCCGCGAAAAGCACGTCGATGTCGTCGAAAGCGGACGTCAACCGCTCACCGGGGAGTTGCTCCGTGACCACACGTATGGTGTGCCAGGCGGTCGAGGAGCTAGAGATGACGCGGGAGCGGGTACCACTCAGCCTCCTCTTGACTCACTTCCAACGGAACTACCCGGTAGATAAGGACCCAAAGAGCCTACAACTACAGATAGTCGAGCAGGCCGACAAAGCCGTGAAACTCGGATGGCTAAGGAAGTACGCCGACGAGACTTACTCACTGGCGAGTCTCAGGTGGAGCTCGACCATCGACGAATGGGGCTGGGATTAGCGGATTGTTTTGTAATGATTTTGAAATACATGATGTGATTGTCGGTACGTTATCGTGTTTGATTACGACGAGCTTTATTTATTGGGAATTGTTATATAAATTTTTTTCTTTTTCTTTTCTTTAATTTTTTATAATATATATACACGGAGAGAAATTTATTTGTAAACTTTACTTTTTTATAAGAAAATTTACTATTTTTGTACTAGCGCTGGGCACAATCGACATGGGGGATTTTTACTGTTTTAAATAGTAATTTTAAGATTTTCATAATAAATTTTACTTTTTAAATATTAATTTTTATCATTTTTGTAGAAAATTTTACTATTTGAAATAGTTCTTTTTCTGATTGCTGCAAAAATAATAAAAAGTACTATTTCGAATAGTAAAATTTGCTATAAAACTAAGAAAGATTATTATTTAATGCAGTAAAAATCCCCCATGTCGAGTATGTCCAAACGCTACTATAAAAATAGTAAATTTTTTAAAAAAAAAGTAAAGTTTACATATAAATTTTTTTCCGTGTATGTTTGAGCTTGAGAAGAATCATTTGATTTTTTAATTATATGAAAAACCTTTTACTGGATCGATATTATATCAAAACATTTTTATTGGCATTTTAAATCAATTTTTGAAAAAAATATACATTAAATTATAATTATTTTATAGCACTGCGTGACCTAAGTAGTACTTTTTTGCACCGTGTTTATATGAACCTCACGGTGCAAAAAAGGACTGCTTAAGGCACGGATAGGCGTGACAGCGGGCTTAGGGCAGGCAGTGATATAAAATGCTATACGATACTTGTGACCTAAGAGCACTCTGCACGGCGTAATTATGACCCTCGCTCACATGTATCGTAATATACTATAAATTATTTCTAAAGAGTTCGCATATATATGAGTATTAAAATTAATACATTATATATATAATAATATATTCAATGTTTTCTATTAGTCATTATTTTTACATTTTAAAACTGATTACAACAATATTAAAATTTATCGTTCACAACAGAAAAAAAAATGCTTTCTCAACGATTTACTTCTGATTTTCGACGTGATTATTGATTTTCACCTAGAAGAGCTACCACGCTTTCTGTCCACGCTCTACTCTGCTCTATTATACACAAGTCTCCTCTGTAAGCTCTCTTCCTATATTACTTTTAAATTTGTATGTGTTCCTTCCACGATTCACACATACACATACATGCAGAGGCATGTAAGATTCATATCTAGTGATATGATAATCAAATTTATCAAAAAAAAAAAAAAAAAAAAAAAAAAAAAAAAAAAAAAAAACCCCAAACCCCCCTTTCACCCGTGAATAATGGCCTTCAATTTTGACACCGCAGCTATTCTCCACATATATAATAATACGACATCACATAAATAACAACGAGTTCTTTTCTATAGCATTTAATAGTATTTCGTCACGCTATATACCCGAAAGTTTCTCTCGCTCCATACAACATAAATCCAAAGAAAAAAACAAAATTTCTTACAAAACAACAAATTATATAATTATAATATATACTATATATAATACAATACAGTGTTATCAATATAATCAATCAAATCCGCGACATTAGCACTATAATGCTACCCCCGCAATTATCGAAAATCGTCACTGGAAAACCTCGCTACACTCCCTCGTCTTCGTCCATTATCTTCCAATCCATTTCACCTATACCTTTCTATATCCTTTTTCAAAACCTTCTCCCCAACTCAGCAAAATCTCTACGCATCTCCTCCACACTCTCAATCTCCCTAAAAACTTTAGCCTTGCTTGCGCATCCCCCGATAAATCCTTCACCCTACCCTTGAAAATATTAATACGCATCGCCATAAATATACATGCTGCACGCGTATACACATATACAGCTATATATATAACCTTGTCGCAAAAAGCGCGCTGCCGTGTGTGACTCTTCGGAAAGGGCCGATCTGAGCTTTTGCTACTACTCTTTATATATATATATATATATATATATATATATATGTTTTATATATATACGCGCGCGCATCGATGTATATAGAGAGCTACATGCGAAGCAGTAGGAAAATTGCGCTGGTAAATAAAAACTCTCTGCGTGCGCAGTCGCATTGACCCGCGCGCTCAGAGCGCTGCTACAGTTGGAGAAGAGAGCAAGCGTTGTAGTCAGTCGTTCGGATATCGCGCGTGTGGGTGGTGAACGAAAGCTTCTACACATACACACACTTTCGGGGTAGCTCGAGGCGCGCTCTGTATATTTTCTGGTATAAACACAGGGTGAGAGAGAAAGAGAGAGAGAGAGAGAGCACGCGTAAACAGAATTGGAAGAAGAAGCAGTTGCGCGAGCGTCGTTGTGTAGAAGAGAGGTTGAGGAAGAGGAAGTGTACAGAGTGATATATAGAGAAAAGTGAGCGGAATAAGGACGCGGAAGAGAAAGAAGGAGTCGATGGACGAAGGGGGTGGCCTAGCTGCCAAAGTGCGCCATGCAGCCTTGACCTACTCTCTCAGCCCACAACCCCCTCTTGTCCGCCTCTATATATAGAATAACCCTCATCTTCCTTCTCTTCCTCAATTCTCTCATCCCAAACAACAAGCCCATTATCAGCAACGGTATATAACAACAGCAGCAACAGTAGCAGCATCATCTTCATGCAGCCGCGGTAGTACGAGCGGCCACAACCTATCCGCTCACCCTCCAGCTTAAAACAGACACATCCGCGCTTGGTCATGGTAACGGCCATGAGCGGGGAGAAGTCGTCGAGCCAGGCGCCACCGACTGGCGCCTCAGGCCACGGCGAGCTTGCCAGCCAGAGTAACAATAATGCTAACCCTACGCAACAGCAACAGCAGCAGCAGCATGATAATAAAAAGAAGGATGATAATAACACGACAACGACGACGACGACAGCCGAGCCGAAGCTTCCACCTTCGTTAGCGTTTACAGCACAGGCACATCCAGCTACACTCATTGCGCCGGCAGCTCAGGACTCGCCCAACTATCTCACGTATAAAAAGGTTGGTTGATGTTGTTTTTGTTGTTGTTGTTGTTGTTTGAGGAGAGAGGTGAACTCGTCGCTGTAGGGGGTTGATGTTTGTTTTTTGAGGGGTGATATAGAGATGATATATGTGTGTATAGGATGTGTTGGGGATATATATGACGCGCGCGTGCTTGAGGGAATGTGTTTTGAACGTGTAAACAAACGTGGGCGTAAGGTATGTATATGATGTAAATTTCGGAGAATTGCTGGTGTTTTCGTACGTAGAGGTGTGGGTTAAGGGGTAATTAAAAATATTCTTTTGAGGGAAATATAATTAATGCTAATTTTGTTTTTCGCGTGTTTTTTTTCAAAGTTTTAGTGCAGCATTTATAGAAATGGTAGTAACCAAAAGTATTTCTTGGAGTGTTATAAATACTTTCGGTTTCGTTTCTTGATGTAAACAATAGTAAAAAGTGAGGAAATTTTTTTTACATAATCTACGCTTTTTTAATTAGATATATGCTCATGGAGTTTTTTTTCACCATTAGTTTTGTATATATAGATACGATTGCAGAGACGTTGGGGGAAAATCTCTCGAAAAAGATATCCAAGCCTTTTTACTCGATTACGGAGATGTAATCGGTAAATTGTGGTCAGCGATCCATAAAGATGCGCGATTAAGATTAATTCCACTTTCGTTTGATAGAAAATGTAGAGGTGCGGTAAGCTAGTGAATATTTCAGGGAGTTCGCTAGTTTTACGAGCTTTCGTGTAATAGCGAGCGTCCGCGATGAATATTAATGTTGTACTTTGGTACGTTATATAATTCAATCACTAGTGGTATAGGATTCATAAATAATATACACCTATCAATATTTAATAGAAAACTTTGATTAAGAAAAAGAGGTTTTTCTAAATAAAATATGTAGTCAGTTAAAACTCTAAAAGACTATTAAGTTTGGCATTTTAAAGTTTACGAATATTACAATCATTTTATAAGCATATTCAAAATTGCAAAATAAATAATAATAATAATAATAATAGCTTCTTTATTCTTGGTCACTGCCATAGAAAAATACAGAAATTTCTTAACAGAAATTGAAAATACAAT
>JAYJLV010000027.1:12658009-12671425 GCA_036873485.1 Torymus texanus | reverse complement strand
AGTCAATAGAATGTCGCAGATCACAATACAAATATATCACAGTCAATGAGTAAAGTAAAGTCAGCATTAAGTATTAAATATGATTTTTACAGTATTATTTTTATATTAACATTCTTGTAATTCTAAGACTCCGCGGGAGAATGGAATACATTTGAATCTTCTTTCTGCAAGCTATTTGTAGAGTTTTTATTTACAAGTTTTAAATTCGTTGCAGTCCCAGTAAAAATAATTAAACGTGTAGTCCAAATTAAACCGAATAACTTGGAAATTGAAAATAATTATATTATTCGTTACATCGTATTAAATAAAGTAAAAATAACTAAAGATAAATTTCATTGAAGATGAACTATTACCATGCTTTATAAAAATAATAATTTTTGTTATTAACCTCTTCATATAGGATTTATTTTACTAAAATTGCATATATGGTTTTTTGTTTTTAAGTATTAATAAATAAATTATATATTTTTAGTCAATAAAACTGACTGATATTTGTAGTATTTCACTTGAAGAATCTAATGCATAGGACATTTTTTAGTTAATATATAAGATATCATCACAATTAAAACTTTAATATTGTCCACATACTATGTGGACAACTACAGGAAGAGGTTAATACAAAAACACTAAGCGTTACTTTGCAATAAGAAAATTATTTTTAACGTTTATTTAAAAAATCAATCGTATACATATGAATAAGTCCACTCAACCTGGATTTGATTTATAAAAAAAAAAACCTTTCACTGCTTATCAATACCCGATATACACACAAATTACACCCAATTCGGTATTTATACACAGCAAATTACACACAATACGAAAAGTAGGTGTATATTGCTTTGAAAGTGGCATTGTGTATACTATACGTTATATATACGCTTCGAACGCGAACGCGGGCCTTTGCACCGACTGGAAGTGAATTAAAACTTTGCCGTCGAAGTTAATTATCGCGTTCAGGAGGTTCTATGAAAGTACTATAAAAAACTTTCGCGTGTATACGCGTAATTATAATACGCCGCGTATAAACTGCGTGGATGCATACGTGATGTGTGTGTAGATCGTTAGCTCGAAATAATGAGCGTTCTGAAGAAAAAAAAACACGGGGGATATTAGGTTACGAGTGGTGTTCATGTTGTGAGAAATAATTATCTTAGGTGCGGTATACGAAAATATATTTTTTATACAATTTGTGTATATACCTATATAGTTTTTTCATTAAACTTTTATGACGGTACGTTTTTGCGATAAAAAAAGAATTATATTTACAAAATAAAATTTATTTGTATACAAATAGATATATCTCCCGGTGATTAAATTTACTCATGTGCAAAGCATCGTTTCAACACGTTGTTTTAAACGTTGCAGATGGAATCGATAGTGGAGAAAATGCAGGATGAGGAGACGGGAGTGCCCGTAAAGACCGTAAAAACTTTCATGACGAAAATCCCATGCATTTTTACAGGTTTGTCACTAAAAAAATTTTATTCATTTTATATGCGTTTCACGCGCTGTCATATGAAAAAAGTAAACGTTATATCGTTGATTACTGACTTTATGATTTTGGTCCAGGAACGGATTTGATCGCGTGGATGATGAAGAATATGGAGGTTGACGATCAAGGTACGATTTGCATTCATTTCCTTTTTTAGGGAAAATTGATAGAGCGGGTCACGTTAGTTGATTACTTGTTCCAATCTTGTCAATCAAATTTCTTTAAAACTCTATTTTCAATTTGTTTTCTCTCAAAATAGAAAACAGTGATAAATTCAATATTTTTATTTTTTTTTTTTATTAGTTCATTTGAATTGTGTAGTAAAATTTAATATCTTTTGTTCATTTATAAACGAGTTTCATTGGTATTTTAAATTCAAACCGAACCACAACTGATATGAAAATTTGAATTTTTCAGAGGCCCTCCACGTAGCTCACCTCATGGCTGCCCATGGTTACTTCTTTCCGATCGACGATCACAGTCTTGCCGTTAAGAACGACAATACGTTTTATCGTTTTCAAACCCCATACTTCTGGCCGTCAAATTGTTGGGAGCCTGAAAATACTGATTACGGTTCGTTAAATTTATCTTATATTAGTGGTACACTAACAATATGCAAATTTAATAACACGTAACGGCATGCTTTGCAACATAACACTCGTTTGTTTTTTAAATGACAGTTCTTACAAGCATATACATAAAGTTTCTGTACATTTATGGACACAATAACAAAGGAAAATGTGCATCGGTCGACAATTGTTACATAAATACTCTGTATTGATATACGCCTTGAGACTGAATTTATATACAATATACTACTAAAAATCGAATATAATCACAAATACTTATCTGGAACACTTACAGCATTACGTGTATTTTTACTGAAAAGAAAATCTTAAAGAAAAAGTGTCTCAAATAACGTGAATCATATTTTAAATGTCTTGCTATAGTTGGCACTTACCTACTTTCGAATATAAAAGTTCGTAGTCGACAGTTTTTCCTTTATTCATTATATATTTTCAATTAATTATTCATTTCGTACATAATATAGTGTACTTTTTTCACTCCAAATCTCTTTCCACCTTATACATAAATCAAACTGAATAATAAATCCTATACGTACCTTTTTGTTCGCGTGTAAATACAGCGGTGTACCTGTGCAAGCGCTCGATGCAGCACAAGGCGCGACTGGAGCTGGCCGAGTACGAGGCCGATTACCTGGCCCGACTGCAGAAGCTCTTCTCCCGAAAGTGGGAGTTCATCTTTATGCAGGCCGAGGCACAGAACAAGGTTGACAAGAAGCGCGACAAGCTCGAGCGCAAGGTGCTGGATAGCCAGGAGCGGGCGTTTTGGGATGTCCATCGTCCAATGGTACGTTATATATATTGTTTGGTATATATCACATATACAAGGTGTCCCATTTTAATCGCCCAACCCCAGAAATTGGCAGAAAATGTACTCGGAGAAAAAAAAATGATAAATACGATAAGTTTTACGATAAAAATGATAAGTTTTAGGGTTCAAAGGGGGCCACCTAATGGTACCAACGACTTTGACCTTGAAAAATTTTGTATTTATCATTTTTTTTCTCCGAGTTCATCTTCTGCCAATTTCTGGGGGTGGGCGATTAAAATAGGACACCTTGTATATTTTGTCGCAAAGGGTGAATATGCGAAATTATTTATTTTACGGTGCGAATGTTATGATATTACTTCACTATGGGGTTAACTCTCAACGATAGAATTATCTTTAAGATTGTATTGGCCGTAAGGTCTCATTCAAAATCTTAAGATAAATATTTTAGTCTTATAATTCGTCAAAAATAGTGATATTCTACAGTACTAACACTATACAATTATGGAAAATGGTTTTTTTAGAACCGCGAAGAAGGTTTTACATCGATTTTAAAGCATTATATATAATGCTAATTTTTTTTTATGTTATATATGTCAGAGAATATTTTCGAAGTAGATATTTTAAGTAATGAAACTTCTTTATCTAACATACATTGGCTAGTACATGCATTTTCAAAACCGTGGCACTATTGCATCAATGTTTTTCTTTTAAATTTAGGATCATTTTTAAGGGATTTCCATAAGACTAATAATAAATTCACATAGCAGTATTTCCATAACCATTCTCGCTAAGCAACTAAAATTTGGCATCGTGCTTTTTAATTACTAGGCTTCTCTAAGCACGCTTCGCGCGCCTTAATTTTTAGCAACTCTTCGTGCCGTTTTTGTTTCCGTAACCTAGAAACCCATTGCTCCCACCAACCAAATCACGAATAGATTAGCTTCACAACAATTCCATCATTTTTTTAAGATAGAGGAAAATTAGATTTAATCACTGCATGTCAAATTCTGAGCAACTTAGCACTATTTTTGTCTTATAGCCAGTACATCGCCTTAAATGCTTATTCATTTAACACACACACACACACACACACACACCTACTTGACATCTTTGTTTACTTAGAATTTCTATATTATAAATAAAGATGAATCAAGTTTCTTTTAAGTAATACAGTAAAAAAAATAATAATAAAAAACAATTTTTTAAGAATAGAACTTTTATTTTGCGTTAGCAAGTAGATCATTATTCTTGATTAATCGAGAGTGTTATAAATTCAGAAAGCTTTATAATGCATAAAGAGCCTTTCGTCTCCAATTGTGATTAATATTTTCTGAAGTTCCTAATAATACGACATCCCTCTCGGGCTCATTTCAATATTTTTGGAAATATGACGAGATATATATAAGCCGCGCGCGCGTGCCATCGCTCCTTGCGGGCGTATATTACGTATTCAATTTGTGAGCCGCGGGGTATAGGAGACTATCTGTCTGCAACCCAGTTATGACGCGGCAGAGATACGATGTACCCGGACCAAATAATTAATATCAATTTAAAGTTGTTACGCTCATCAGCATTTCCATTAGCTTTTAATTGGCCGTCTCTGGGTGGCTTTTGCATTTCCTTCTTGACGATGATCGGGTGTATATATATGCGGGTATGCACGTCATTGAATCATTGAAAATGAAACAGTTTTCTTTTATAGGTACTTTGTGTGGGTGGCGGTGTATTAATATCGTCGTTTTCTTTTTTACTGAATCCAAAACTTTTGATTCACCATGAAGACTATAGATGTTCTCGATTCGGACATAACTACTGCCGATGGTTTAAAGTTTCGACGTTCTATATTACGAAAATCATACTTTCGAATGTATCAATTCACCTACTGTCCAAAGCATCGAATCTCATCAATACGATTTCACAGCCAATGAAAAATTATCTAACGAGTTAGATTTTTTTTTTAAAGGAGTTTTATTCGTTGTAAAATCGTATTGATGAAATTCGATGCTTTGGACAGTAAGTGAATTGTTACATTCGAACATGTGATTTTCATAATATAGAACGTTGAAATTTTGAACAATCGGCAGTAGCTTATGTCGGAATGGAGAACGTCTATAGTTGACTTTTGTCTATAGTTGAATTTTCAAGTGAGTCGTCGAAACATTGGACCCCCCCCCCCGTGAAAGATCAATTATATATTTATCCATAAAAGAATAGTTTGTACTTTTGTACTGAAAGATCATTAAGTAAATTAAGATTTCGGAATAAATTAAAATTGAACATGGAGGCGTCACTATCTGAAAATTAACATCAAAATTTAATTATAATTATTTAAAACTATATATTATTATAATTTAAAGAATCTATAATATTTTCATCTGTATAAATAGTTGCTCTTTGTTGGCAATTTAAAAATTTTATATAGATCGCCAATCGCGGCGTTAACTATAAAATATCTGCCAGGATAACAAATGTTTCAAAAACACCAGTATAACAAAAAACGATATGCATACCTAACGGATGATTCATACCACAACCACCACCACTAATGACAATGAATTTGATTACAACGAAACAACTTCATCGCGACGCTCATAAATTAACTCGTGTCACCATAAAACCTCTTTATACTCCTAATTAAACCCCATTTCGTGTATTTTGCAGCCGGGCTGTGTGAACACGACAGAATTGGACATTAAGAAGGCCTGTCGCAACGCGAGCGGCGGCGTCAGCATCGGTCGACTGGCGGTGGGGACGACGACGATGACGATGGGTAGCAACGCAAATCGACACGGACGGTTCACTACCCAGCGTAGCCTCGACGAGCTCAAGAAGGACATAGCGCTGCTGAAGCAGCGATTGGATAGAAGGATCATCAAAGTTTCAAAAGTCGCTGATGCGTGAGTGTTTTATACGGTTGTTTTTAAGGGGAGAGTAAGGGTTGGCTCAGTGTAAGATTTTAAGTGAATATTTTTTAAGTGATTGTAACTTGTTGGGTTGAATATTTACTAGGAGAGGGTCAGGTCTTCTGATAAGTCGCAATATTAAATCCTAATAACGCACATAAAACTTAATTTCTCGACAGCTTCAGCTTTATTTTGCAAAAAAGCCTCTTGTTGTAACAGTAAGCATTTAATCTTGGTAAGTCATCCATATTATTTCAAACAGTGAAAATAAATGTATAGTAAACAAGTTTTCAATTGCCTTAGGAGAGTTGAAAAATATTGATTCCTTCTAAATTTCCGAACGTTTGAAATTGAACAACGGAAGTGCGCTAAAATATACATGCAATGCTCACTTCCAATTAATATTTTTTCATTATGAAAAAACCAATAAAAGTTCGTTTTTTCTATTTTTTTGTTCACTGTTGTAAATAATATTTATATGACTTATTACAATGTCTAAATGATTATAGTTCCAAGAAGAGGCCATTCAATTTTCATTGTTCAAGTGTTTTTTTTAATAATAAAGCTAAAAATGTTCAGAACTTGACTTTTTCTTGCGTTAGGGTATAATATTGCGGCTTTCTTTATATTTAATAACATATCCAAAAGTTTGAGGTGAAACCATGATCTAGAGGCCTGATCCTCTCCTAGTTAGTTTGACAGTGAGCTACGTTTTACAACAGAGAAATTTTATATAACTATTATAATTTAATTAAAAAAAAGAAAAAATTTATTGATAATTGACGAGTACTTTCAATGTTTAAGGAATGTTTCACCCAATAAATGATCTCCTCTTTCACTATTAATCATTTTTTCAACTTCAATATTTTTACATAAAGGAACTAGAATAGAAATGTATGAATAATTGTTTTAACTATGAATTAAAAATAAAATTCGAATAGTAAATAAAAATTATCATAAGTACTTTCAATAAATTTTTAATACAATTTTATTAAGTTTATCATTATCTCGTTTTAGATTGATTGGCTACTTTGAGCAGTATGCGGAATACGACCCCTTCTTCACGTTTCCCGAATACCCTAATCCCTGGATATCGGACAGTCTCGAGATGTGGGAGCAGGACAAATTACCGTAAGTTAGCGAAAATCATATTACAAAAACAATTTACCTTTTTTTTTGTTCTCTCATCTTAACTCTGATCCGGCAATTTCGGAAAAGAAAGTTGTGCATTTACGTAGGGCTTTGTTTCTCACAAGTTCCTACTGTAAACTTCCGAGTTCGACAATTCAAGTTGTAGAAAGTTTGCGTCCGTGTCACTTGTCATACTTTGCGAACTACTGATATGTCGGGCTACTCAACTCTCTACGTACTTATGTAGAAGTTTCTCACGTCCCTTGAGTGCAATTAAAAATTTCCGAGAGTTCTCCCATACGCGCGTTGTCTCCATACGTGTTTGTCAAAGTTTTCGAATTTAAAAGCTTTTGTAGTTTTGTTGATCGTGAATAATTGGTTTGAAAAGTTGTAAATGTCGTAGTCAAAAATAATATATGTTAAGTATGTGTGTGTGTATAGGGATGTCAGCAATAATATGTATATTACTATTCTAATACTACAGTCAATAAAATACTAAAATACTAAAATATATATGGATATTTTTTACAGGAAAGAAGTATCGGCGAGACGGGTAAAACGATGGGCCTTCAGTCTACAGGAGCTTTTGCAAGATCCCGTCGGTAGGGATCAGTTCATTCGTTTCCTCGATAAAGAATTTAGCGGGGAAAATCTCAAGTAAGCATCATAAAAACTAAAATAAAATTATACTTTAAACTTCGAAAGAAATTTAGTTCATGCTTATTTCCGTTTATCATACAGATTTTGGGAAGCGGTGCACAATCTTAAAACTTTACCTCAAAAGGAAGTTCGTGAGAAGGTGATGGAAGTTTGGAACGAATTTTTAGCGCCCGATGCCAGCTGCCCGATAAACGTCGATTCGCGATCATATGAGACGACGAAGAGAAATTTGGAAAAACCAGACCAGTGGTCTTTCGACGTTGCAGCGGTATGTGCCATTCAAGCTCTAAGTTTATAAATTATTTTACTAATTATTGATCCAAGAATATAAAAAAATTTACGCTACGTTTTCTATTATATATTATATTGATTTTATAACAGACAAATGAATTAGTCAATATGTAAGAGACATAAAAAATTCATATTTCTATGTACTATAATTTGCTAAAGCATAATCCTTTACGTATTCACTAACAAAACAAGAAATTGATTTTCTTTTATTCCAACAAAAGAAATGAAAAAATAAAAAAAAATAAAAATCATTTACGAATTTTCTTTACAGGCACACGTGTACCACTTGATGAAGAGCGACTCTTATTCGAGATATCTACGCTCCGAAATGTACAAAGACTTTTTGAACGTCTCAAAAAAGAAGGTAAGGTATAGACCACCTGCCTATCGCACTAAATTTGTAGGATTGATGCCATTCTCGAGCTTTGCAAGCAATTTAACATTTATCGCCTTTATTTTTAGACCTCCGTCAAAGGGATCCGATCGATCGTTTCGTTCACAGCTCGCAAAGACACGCAGGCGGTGTAAACGACGACAGCGACAACGACAACGTCGTGGAGGTAATAGCCATATATACACGTTGCTGGTCGCACGTGTACGCTCTTTCACGCGTGACGGATGGGGAGGGAGAAAGAGGCATATATGGATTGGACTTGAAAACGATTCACACATTCTCTCTCTCTTTTTCTGATCTCGAGCGCATGATTTTTTATTGTTTCATTTGTCAGAGCGACGTACCACGTACATACGCCCACTGGAATTTCATATATAAACTGCCAAGTACCGTGTGCAGCAATCGCAGTCAAAAAGGAAGAAAAGATGACGATGAAAGATGAAAAAAAAAGTGAAATACAAATCAAGTTATGTCAATTTCTGAAACTTTGCCACGAAAGGCCACGACAAACATATTTTATCTTGCATGTATAATAACTAATGAAAAGATGACGAACTCTAGGTCCGATAAACACAAATTATAACGAGCATACACCCTTATTTTTCTGTCTCTCTCTTCGTTTCGAGGAATTGATGTTTTTAAGAGAAAACAAACATACAAAATATAACAAAGACGAGAGGGCTCGCTGCAAGAAGCACAATATACAAATGTTCTAATTAGAAAGTCTTCTTATTCGAACTTTTCTCCTCTTCTATTTTGCCAATCGTATTTTAGAAGATGTGTAGGTTGTCTCCAATTGAAATTTCGATCTCAAATTTGTGAATAGCCGTGTAAGTTTCGATTACAGTAGTAGTACCGTTGACGGTCATTACTTCGTTTTTTTTCTATTTTTTTTCTTTTTTGTTTAATTTTACGTTATTGTCTATAAATATTTATTAAGTTTGAAATAAGTTAATCCTTGTTGAGTTTGTATAATGTATTTTATGGAAAAAAATAAAAATGAACTTATATTTTCCTCTTAGTGTTGTATCTCTTTGGTTTTTTAAAAACTCTTTTTAAAATTTTATTGAGAATTACTCGACAGTGCGATTTGTGCTTTCTCCTGAACTATCCGTTCAGCACGATAAACTTTCCAACACACCAAATAGTCTCTCGTCAGTCTGAAGAGTGTGTAATAATTCGTCACAATCAGAAGACTCATGGACAGTATTCGATACCACTCCGTTGTTCGGATCAGTACGAGAACTTGAACAGCGATAAGAGTTAACTCCAATCCCAATAAAGAGCATTGTAAAACCGTAGGATTGCCAAATAACGCCTGTAAAAATATCACATACTTTATGATTGTAAAAGAAAAAATTGACTTAAAAGATTAGTAATAATACATACGTAAAATCGATAATGGCCTGAATTTCCTGGTTCAGCAGCTGTACAAAGCCCTTCAGAACGATAAAGTTCCTTGTTGTGCCTTATTAGAGACCCGTGAGGCCACAACACTGCATCATTCCAAGGTTGTGCAGGTATATGAGTATTCTTATTTTCCACTTTTGACCATTTCCCAAGATGAAGTGCAGCTCTATGAAGAACATCACAGTATCTGGATTTTGATAAAGATACCAAATTACAATTAATAACTTAAAATGTAAACTTTAGTAAGAATGTCAAAAATATTTTTATCTTACCTCACAGGATATGCTTGTGTAAAATGTGCGCCCAATCTTCCAACCCATATTAGAACAATATGCTGTATAACCCACATTACATCAAAATGTAAATGCTGAGGAACAAATATCACAGGTGCAACACCACATAAGTATGCACTCCCACACGATGCGAATAAAGCTCTTTTTAGACGACGATTGAAATCTGATTTCAGACTTGCTACTTCAGCTCTAATAGCTGGTGCATTTAATGAGCAATTATGCAATGGCTTATCTAATAAAGACGAAAAAGGTGAATAAGTTTTTTTATGAGACAAGATGGTTTTATTATTTAACTTTATATAATAGTTCGTAAAACAATTTACCTAGTAAAAATTTGGTTTTACGATCCTCTTTCACATAAAGAGGAGCAGTAGATATATCAAAAAAGGGCCCTACACTAGTTCCAAACATTAGGAAGTATATAGATATACTGTAACATAAAAATTGTTTATAATTGTACATTCATATAATTGAGTTAATAAGTACAAAAATTAATTTACTTACGGATAACAAAGGTAAAAAATTTTGATGGCATTATGTCGCTCACTCATGTGATACAGGCACCAAAAGAGAATACACATAACAATCAACAGAAGCAATATCCTCATCACTCTTTGTGTAAGTTGCAACCACCGTGGTGGTGTAACAATATCCAGAGATTTACAAAGAAGTGCATATACAAATTGTCGGGCAATCATTGTTACAATAAATACCAAAAGGTAAGTGTCCATCAAGTAAAAATTCTTGAAAAAGTACAATAGAATTTTTAGTTTTGTTTCATTTTTAAAATGCTGAACATTCATCGTAAATTATTGATTATTGATTTATCGCTTATAATAATTACTCACCATACTATACTCATTGTAAGACTGAGGTAGCCACCAAACAGTTTTGTACAAATTTAGCAACTGCAGAGAAGCAGCTACGAGTGATGTTGCCAGAGACATTGCTTCGAACATGAGCTGCCCGTCCACAGGAATGGTGGGTATGGGTACATGTTTTGGGGCAAGCGTACGCCCAATGGACATTTGCTCACTGAGATTTTTTTTCTCATCAGCATTGTAAACTCCAGAGTTGATGCCATTGTTCGATGATGATACATTGTTACCAGTGCCTACTTGTATTCGAGCACTTGTACTTCGTCCTCCAGGACATCGTCGTCCACCGGCCATTTCTCAATGCTATCTTTACATTTTCTTGAGAGAAAAATAAAAAATAGCTCAGTAAAAAATTTAAAAAAAAACATGCAAGCAAAAGAAAATTTTTCGAATAGGTTACGTGGACGTAAATTACAGGGCATTACTCACAGTCCAATTAGCTGCGAAAGTCTCGACCTTTTTCGTGTTTGTTGGCGCGAGTTTTTTGACAGTAAATAAGTACAATGTTCGTTCACTTGATTTTAAAATTTTCTCTTCTTCATGTTGCAACGGAATATCAACTCGTACGACTGCACCGACTTGTAAATAAACATACACTTTAGCTTATCATTGCAATGTATGTACATGCACTGTAACTACCTATAACCTATTACCTCGTATACTGTGTATGTATGCTGTTATACCAAATGTGTACATTTTGTATTGCGCTGCACCTTGAAAACATAGTTATCACAGACGATCAGCTGAAATACTAGAATTGACTTCAATAATAGTTCGGAAATTAGCTGCTAGAGGCGCTGTATATTACGCAACTCGATTAAAAATGTTTAGCCTTCATTATTATTAATGATCTTGTAATTTTATAAACTGTTTATTCTTAAGTTGTGAAAAATTCGTTTTAGAATTTTACTGAGATAAAATGCTACACAAAATGATATCTTATGATATAACTTTAAACACTGAACTGGCAGACACGGACGGGAAGTTTGAAGTTCAGTATAGATATGCAACGGGTTTGGTATAAGACAAGAAAAAAAACATTATTTAATATACATATTTTTTTTCTACCGAAATGAAAAACGCTTTCTAGAAGCATCAATATAAATACTGTTTCGTAACTTTTTGTCGTAAATTAATAAATATAAATATTATATGTATGCATATGTATGTCTTATTAAAAGGACTCATGTATATAGTAAATGAATATAGTTCAACGATCGTCAACTTTAGAAAATATATTTCACTCACAATCTATAAAGTTAGCATATCGATTAATTATATTTATAAATCATATTTACATATAATATTAAACGACTTACATATATGATCGCGTATTAAAAAACTAGCATATAAAACAAAACGTTTAATTCTTCGTAATATAAATGTACATTCATAAACTCTTAATACTCGATATCTTAATTGTTAATACATTCTTACAATAAATCTACGATATGTACAAAAAATTATATGTAATTCTATAATATCGTGCTTCGTCTTATTTTGATTTCAACAATAAAAAAATACCATCTTCAAGCCAACTGCTAAGTACAAAAATAATTTTACACAGTTACGCGTATTTCGTACCTCATTTTACGTATTATGTACATAATTACATATGATTTTTTCATATATTTCTCAACAGACATAAATTGTTATATCTTATCTTAATACTAAGTATAATGCTAAATTATAACTTCTATACATTGGAAATTTAGAAGTTCCCATCTAATGTAGTTTCCTCCCTGATGAATGAAATAAGATTTAAGTGCTACTATATTGATGGAGCATATATAATAGTCTCAATTCATACGATCATCAGAAACACTTTTGTCGTTTAAATATTTACAGATATTATACTTGTTGGTAATAATATATTTTTTCGGATCGTTCTTCGAAATCCTTCAATAATGCCAGCTGTTGAGCAAATAAAGTTCACCTGACATGACAACAAATAAATGATTCGTATAAATATATACGTCGTAAGTGTATACAAAAAAAAAAGAAAAGAAATTAATCAATCGTTTACCGGAAGATCTGTGGCTATATCAATGTACCAATGTCTGTTGTCCTTAAAACTTTTATTCTCCAATTTCTATATATTTTCGTGACAAATGTAAGATTTCAGCTTTGTTCAATAAAATTCTTGCAAGGAAAAAGTACAACTAAGTGAACGATCGACTCATCGTTATATAGATTTAGATTTGTTAGAACGACAGTGTCATGAAATACAGTAAAAATTATCGTAATTTATTATAACGTTGCTTTATATTTCATTCTCGGATTAATGATAATTTTCACTGTAATTGAATTTTCATAAATTTTTTGCTGAGATCCTACATTTACCTCAAAATGATATGTTCTCTTTAACGAGCTATAGTGCCTAATTTGAAATACGTAGTCAAATTACGAAGTAACAACGGTACGGAGCGAACTCTGAAAATACACGTACAAATATTTCCTAAATAGGATAAAAATTGTGTAAAAAAAGAAACTTCTAAAAAAAAAAGAATATCAAAGTTTTCTCCATACCGTTTCTTCTCCAATTCTTCTCTCTCTCTCTCTCTCTCTCTCTCTCTCTCTTTCTCTCTCTCTCTCTCTCTCTCTCTCT
>JAYJLV010000027.1:12647427-12657909 GCA_036873485.1 Torymus texanus | reverse complement strand
AGAGAGAGAGAGAGAGAGAGAGAGAGAGAGAGAGAGAGAGAGAGAGAGAGAGAGAGAGAGAGAGAGAGAGGATATATTGCATATTCACGGGCGAGTCTGGCTACCTGACGAAAATTTCCGAGCAGGCTAATAATAACTGGCCGCTCGTTTTGCCGCACGCGCGCTCTCGTATATATCATAACCGCGAGCGCGCGTATATACAGCAGGGGTCTGGGGGAGGGGGGGTGGAGCCCCCCTCGATTACAATTTAAATAAAAGTTGCGAGCCTAGAGGGAAGGAGGGGTTAGAGAGGGAGAGGTCACTGATCATCGCGGTTTCTCGTTCGTTCCGTCGCGACGATGATGACTTAGACCGTAGCGGACTCGCGCTCCCGCGCGATCTCTCTGTCTTTATAATATAACGTCGTGGATCACCGTTCGGTTTATATCTGTAATACCCTACCATTCGATCTCCCTCCCACCCCTCTACCCCCTGTTTTGTGTATTTGGAGTGCGCGCGCGCCTCCTTAAGGGTCGCTAAACACGCCGGCCACGCGCGCTTACCAGTGTGATATATAACAATAGTATATATATATACATATATGTGTATACGACGTTTGTTTCTGGCGTAGAGTGCAGCAGCCGTAAGAAGCAATAGCAGCAGCAGCAGTCGGATGTGCAGTGCCGTCGGGCGCACCTGCTGCATGTCCTCGTCGTCTAGCCTGATAGCAAAGAGGATTTTGTTGGATTGTGATAAAGAAAATCAGTGAAGGAACGTATATATTTATACATATATACAGGCAAGATGTACGGGCTGATATTGGAGAATTTGTCCGAGTACATTAGAAGTACGTATGGGGAGGATAGATGGGAGGAGATCAGAAGACAGGCAGCTGTGGAACAACCGAGCTTCAGCGTGCACCAGGTGTACCCGGAGAACCTCATACCTAGGCTTGCTAAGAAAGCCATTCAGGTCAGTTGAGTTTCATAGGTGATGGTTATTGGATGAGACCGAAGTTGTATATATATGTGGTGATAGGGGGTTTGAGGGATAAAGTTTAGAGATAGTCGTGGATTCCTCAAAGTATTAACGCTATTAGTTCGAAAATATTTAAATACAGATAATTTTTATTTTCAATAAATATAATGCTTGATTAATTTGATTAATTTTATATTCAACAATTTTATATAGAAGTCGCTTTTCTTCAGTTTCGTATATCATATAGAATCGCTGATCTATCGAATGTATAACATTCACTGATGATGTTATCTCTGAACAGACTGTTTTCCAATTTGAATGACTTGAAATGTTTTATTAAAAACAAAAAGTAACTTTACGAATACCACATAATTAGACATTTGAAAAAATTCCTATTAGATTACATTGTTGCTAAGTATACATAATTTGCGCGTTTCATTAAGAGTCTGGTTTTATTAAAATCTTTACTAAATTATAATCCACTGAAAAGTTTTATTATACGTGGGAAAAAGTTAAGCAGCTGCAGCTGATCTCGCGCAGCGTTTAAACATTAAAGAGGACCACAGCGTTGCGTTTGATTTATAAAAATGGCGGGCGCAGCGTCAGTTGACGATGGATATAATGCGGGCAGTAAAATCATTTTCGGTGAACTTTGTCTGTTTACTTTTAAACGATTTATTAAAATGAAGATTTTACTTTTACTAAATGCCTTTAACGATAAAATAATTGAACGACACAAAGAATTGTAATTGATGAACGATATATCTAACGATATTGCAAAATGATTCATTTTTATCAGTTCGATTATTTTAATCTAATAAACGTTTAACGTTTTCTTTTTTCATTAAAATTTCTTGTTTAGGATAACAATAATTTCCTGCGATTTTACAGTAAATAGAACGATCGAAATCTATACGTTTTACTTGAAATTCTTTAAACTACATTAGCATCAAGTCTTTGGAATATTAATCTATTAATATTTTGTCAATTGCTTTTTGATAAATAAATTCTGTAAAAACAATTTTCTCAAATGGTCCGAACTCTAATGATAACGCGCATCATGTATAAACGCGAGCATGACTAGACCAATTTTCTGAAAAACTCGAGTAGCCCGTATAACTCAAGTGAAATGATCATAGTAGTATTCCGCTCGAGCGGTGAAGGCAATTTTTCAAGGCGGATGTTTTTCATACTAACGACAAGCAGATATTTCGCAAGCGCTGTGAGGCAAAGAAGCTGTGCCGACTGTTTTCGCGTAATGGATCATCATATATTCCAACACTTAATTATACTCGCGTGCATGCGTTTTCGGAAATGCGATTTTAAGTAAATTCTTCGCTGAAGCGCAAATTGACTCGAGTATCAAGATGAAAAGAGTGAGGTCGGTTGTAACGTTCAACTGCCATTGAACAAACTTGTGTGTTTGATACGTGTTATTGTTTAAACTTTGTTTTTAATTGTTGTGTTTATCAATCTGTTATATCTTGATAATATTTTTAAAACATCGAATAAATAAAAAAATTTCTGTAATTTATTAATAATGTCTGAAGTTTCAAAAGATAAATGCATAAATAAAGCAATTGTAATGTAATTATTGCTTAACTATATGTACCATAATTTAACTTAGCGTACATTTTTTTAGCAGAATTTTATGGTGTGTAATAATTGTTTTGATGGTATTTCTTCGGTACGTTAAACAACAGTAACAGTAAAAACATCTGCAATATCAATTTCATTAAACAGAACATTGCATAGACAGTATTTAATTTTTTAATATTAAATTAGATCATAGGTTAAATGTTGCTTTTCCTGACTGACCGAAATCGACCTATTTCACGTGACACTCAAGGGTAATTTAAATGTAAGAGCACGTAGAAAACTTGTTTTTCAGAAAATAACACATGACAACCATTGACACGTGGACGAAGACGACAAACTGGTTCATATTTTCTTTTTGGATTTACGAATTTTGTCATGTAGTATGTAGATTGTATAGTATACGTTTCAATAAATCTCGCAATGGGTCAATCAGTTTATTTATTACTTAAGCTTTGAAGAACAAAGAAAGTTTATAAATATAATACGTATAATCCATGATATTAATTAGTATTTATAAATTAATATCTAACTAAATACTCTATGATCTTGAACAGTATTACAAATCAATTACAAATTACCACTACAATTATTTATATAATTCTTTTGATACCTGCGAGAATGCAAATCTTTATTTTCTCTCTGCCTCTTTTTGCAGGTTTTGGGTATCACGGAGCGTGAGTTCTTCGACCAGATGGGCGTACACTTCGTGAGCTTTGTAGGACAGTATGGCTATGACCGAGTCTTGTCCGTGCTTGGCCGACACGTGCGCGACTTCCTCAACGGCCTGGACAATCTGCATGAGTACCTCAAGTTCTCGTATCCGCGGATGAGGGCGCCTTCCTTTATCTGTGAGAACGAGACGCGACAAGGTCAGTGTGTGATTCTCAGTTATTTATTCACTATACTTAAAGTTCAACATGATGTTTAATAATGCGAGGTTGATGCGTATGGTTCGTTGCTCTGCTGCGTACTCGACGTGCGCTATATTGCTGTACATCGTCGCTTTGGATCTGAAAAAGGAGTCAACTCGGCGTCCGCTTGAAAAAGGAGTCAACTTGGCGTCCGATTCAAACAGAAGTCATCTAATACGCTATTTTTTTTCTCGAAATTTAGGTTGGCAACACCATTAAATGGAAAACATTATTCAATTTAGTTTCTCGTGATAGATTTCCGGCGTAAACAAAATTATATGTATACAATAATATATTGAATTTGCATTCTCGTATAATCATACTTCATCAGTACTAATGTATGGCAATATATATATATATATATATATATATATATGAATTACGCGAGGAAGTTTCCGCGTATTAATCTGATTATATTCGAATAATTCAGTAAGCAAATACTGAAACTCTATTTATAGACTATACATTAATAGTAATTGAATGTTTTAATCCAATAATTTAAAACTTACTTCAATATTTATTTTGAAAAATAAAAATTTAATAAACCAGAAATTTGCATATTTAAACAATTACAGTATATATGCTTCTAAATACAAAACCTCAATAATTTTTCTTTTGACGAATTATTTGAATTGCTAATCTATTTTGCGCTGATACCTCCAATACTTTTTAAAACAGGTCTTTAAGCGGGCAAACGCTCGCTTCGGCAAGTGGTACAGCTGATTGACTAATTTTTTTAGTGACTGTCTTGGTATAGGCTTATTTATGGCTGTATATGAGTATATATTGCCATGCATTAGTTCTATATTTCTTCATTTAATGGTGCTGCTAATCTAAATTTCGAGAAATAAAAATAGCGTATGAGATGGCTCCTTTTTGAATCAGACGCCGAGTTTACTCCTTTTTCAAGCGGACGCTGAGATGGCTCCCTTTTAATCCAGAGCAACGACATTATGTCGTCTGTTTGGTAATGTTTATATCCGAATGCATGCTGTTGAATTCTAGAAGTAGATTTTAATCTCCAAATTGTAAACGATGTAATAAGTAGTCAATAGCTGCAATGATAAAGAAGTAGTACTTCGTACGACTGGAATTTCAATAGATATTTTGTTTTGTTGTAGGCAATAGCTGTAATGATGAAGAAATAGTAATTATTACGACTCTGATTTCAGTAGATATTCGTTGGTGTTAAATTTTACTACAGAAATAGTAGATAATCTATTATTCTATAAAGAACATTTTTTAGAATACTGATATTGCATTTTCCAAATATTGTTATATTTATGAATCAAAATTAGCAATTGTTCTGTAATATTTTTAGAAGCAATAATTCTTTACAAACCATGATATGACGTTGGTAAACTTTTCAGTATTTTACTCACCTGTATTTTTATCATCTGTGTTTACCACCATTGTAAAACTCGTTATTTTGCTGCTTTCTTACTCATTAGATATCGATCTTTAAATCTCTGCACAGAGAAAATTAACCATCATAAATACAGAATTTTAAATTTAACTGTGTGTTTACCATACAATTTTTTCGAAATAAAGTCCCCCAATGTTAAATATCTTCAATTTTGATACTATACGAAGAAATGATATTTTACGTGTCTGGTTTGAAATTGATAAACCAGTAAGAAGGCAGTAAATCAATAGCTTTTGGATATAAACATTGTACGATATGACTTCCATGAAACTCTTTCAATATACAAAACACACGCTAGCAACAAATTATAGTGCACAGCCCGCATCCTCATCACAATGGAGCCGCTCAAAACGATTTCGATATTCGTAGGACTGACTCTGCATTACAGAAGCAAACGCCGGGGCTTCGTTTACTACACAATGGGTCAGATACGTGAGGTCGCCCGTCACTTTTATCACAAGGAGCTCAAGATCGAGCTCGTACGCGAGGAGATACTCTTCGACACCGTTCACGTCACCTTTCAGCTGACCTTTGATAATCGAGCCTTCACCCTCGCTTCGCTCGCCATGACGCGGGAGGAGAAGCACCTGCCGATCAGCGCCTGTGTCCTATTCGAGATCTTCCCCTTCTGCATCGTCTTCGGGTGAGTATGCTTCTGCGCGAGGTTGATAAGCGCGTGTTTGTATTTTTAGATTGAAAATTTGGTTGGAGTACCATGAAAATTAGCTACTGTAGGTTTAAATTCATTCCTATATATAATTTCAATTTGCTTGCCGCACCAAACACTCCTGTCTAGCAGAAAAATTTCGTTTATATTATTTGTGAAGCACTATTGCACTGCTGGAAACCTTATATTTATATTTCTTTTATTAATGCATTTGAAATTCTAAAGAGAAGTTAATTCCTACAGTGATATACATTAGAAATATAGTACATTTGGTTTGAATTCACATCCTGTCTCCTATAGTTAATAATAGTTCCCATATAGTAAAATATTTATTAATTTTAACATGAATTAGAAAGAAATAAGATTTATTTTAGTTGGCATCAATACTCAACATATGCCCATATGTAATAAACTCAATTAAATCATACTTGCAGCCATCAAGGGGGTTTTTCAATCAAAAAATACGTTGATTTATTCCTAAATATTTAAAGGAAAAGTAGTAATTATTAAAAAGAGTACTATAACAACTGTAGAAAAGAAATAAGAAGACAAAAATAACTTTGAACACTGTGATGGTTGTTACAATACGTAATTCTAATGTGCTTTGCGAATTCCGTATTTAAAACATGGGAAACGAAATATGTTGAATAAAATTATATTTCACATCTAACGACAGTTGTCGAATGTCGTCGTATATAGTCAAACAAGAAAAACAAATATATAAAAATTATTTGGCTACTTTTTCTGAAAAATAATCTAAATTTTTTCTAATTCCAAATATCTAAGTTCGTAATTACAAGGGAGTATTCTAATTGAAGTTTAATGTTATTAATAACTTTTACATTTTATGAGATTTTGTAGAAAGTGTTTTTTTACATATACGTAGAATTAAATGTGCCTAAAAATTAGTTTTACAAAAATTGAGAAATATCTATAAAAGTTAACTCAAATTAATCTTAGTTGTGCATAAACTATTCTATCGATAAAATAGAATTCATTTATTGTAATTAGGTAGTAACAATTCTGCAGTAAAAAATTTATAATTTTTAAGCTCCATTTTTTAATTAATCTTAATATCCTATATAGTTTTAAAACATCCCTAAAATACTATAAAATTGTAGCTAATTTTTTTACTTGTATACAAATAACCGATTCCGTATAACGGATAAATATTTAAGAATGTTGAATTCTTCTACAAAACTCATAACGCGGAATTTCATACAAAATATACTTTGTGACGCTCATATATTTAATTCAAAAAGCAGAAATGTGGAAATTCCTGTAAAGTTAATGTTACTCCATTCTACCATCGTTTGGGATTTCCATCGCGTGATATTAATATTTTTAATGCTTTATGTCATTTTCTTTTATTGTATTTCAGATTTAAATATATATTAAGATTATATATCATAAATATATATTAATATCAAATATTTTCACTTAAGAACGGATATTTTACGTACTGATTATTTGACAAATTTAGAAAAACAAGAATTCGGTGATCCACATTAAGGTCCGGGTTTAAGAGGTTCCCCTGCAACCACATGTCTACAAAAGTTATCTTTATAAAGAATCGAGTTGTCGACAGCTTTATGACGTATAAAAGAATTAATTTGTTTTCATTTTAAAGGCAGGAAGCGTCGAATTTAATTATACATAGAAATTTAATTCACTTTGCCACTAATGAATTGTAGACTGAAGCAGCTCGATTATAATTAGCTCGTATCTCTATTTTTATCAAGATTAATTATTTTTATGTATGCTGTTTTAATAAATATTATTCGAAAGCACATTCTAAGGATAGAGTGTGAGTTGCATGGTATAATTTAAGGTAGAAACTGACACGTCTGATTTAAATTTATAACATTAAATAAACTCAATTTCATAATGATTTCTTTTTTAGAATTCAGACAGGAAAATCAGCTAAAAGTACTATATTTAAAGTTCAATAATCAATATAACGTATTTTTGACGTTCTCTAATTATTATTAGATACACTTGTAAAACAAACTAGCCGAAATTAATGTAAGTAACTAAAATGTATGTTAACTTCTTTTTTTCGTAGTCCTGACATGATCGTGCGAAGTATCGGCAACTCACTAATGGTCATCCTGCCAGACTTGATCGGTAAAAAAATCACGCATCGTTTCGATCTCGTACGACCACTAATTGCGTTCAAATTCCAATCGGTAAGTTCACAAACCGAAATTTTACCTAATTCAAGGGAAAGGCCAGGAAAACAGACTCG
The DNA here is from genome assembly GCA_036873485.1 of Torymus texanus. NCBI lineage: Eukaryota > Metazoa > Arthropoda > Insecta > Hymenoptera > Torymidae > Torymus > Torymus texanus. The sequence continues at coordinate 12,650,101 of JAYJLV010000027.1, read as the reverse complement.
TTCTTGCAGATCCTTAATAGGACGAACAACATCTTCGAGTTGGTGTCTGTAGAGCCAGTGTTGGCAGAACGACCGAGCGATCGACGTAACAATGATCTCATTCTCAGTCACGAGATCGACATGTTAGAGGATCGTACACTTCGGTTGAAAGGTCAGATGATCTATATGGACAACTGGAAGATGATGATGTATCTGGGTACGCCGGTGATGCCGGATCTGAACGCACTCATTGGAGCGGGATTATACATTAACGATCTTTCTCTGCATGATTTTAGCAGGTACTGTGGTGTCGTTTGTTTCTTTTATTTGCTCAGTTCAATGAATGTGTGGTGTAAATACTTGAGAATTTGTACATCAGATAGTTGTCAATATACAGCTTTTGATATAATCTTTTGCCAATGAGTAACTTTGTATAGCTATAGTCTATTTTTTTAAATATTCTAAAAAGAAAATTAACCCATTTTACTGTGTTCTTTATGGTTCTGCGATAACAATATAATTTTGCGGCTTTAAGGCATAACCACATGCCCACTTTTTAAGTTTCTGAAAATAAAGGGTTTTACTGTTCAAACTTAAATATAAAATCGGAAGAAACGAGATGAGTCGTCATACTGTACTAGTCAATTGATACATTCAAAACGCATATTTACACGGTGGTATGAGTATACATTTTCTGATGTGTTAAAAATTCAAAAAAGTATGGACTTATGTCGTTATGCCGGGAACTCTGGACTTATCTAATAGTGCTGTTCTCGTTAATTTTGTGCATATTCTTTAATTTATAATTATGAAACGGATCAATAAATTACAAAATTAGCAATTTTTCAACGATTTCTTATTACTTAATCAAGTAAATTTGTATTTGCGTGACATATTTTTATTAAATTTACTAAAGCTTGTAAAAGAAGTTGTATATACTAGAATTTTGAAAATTTTCGAAATTTTATCTAGTTATTATGCATGTTTTATATGAAATCATGTTTATATTTAATTAGAATAGATAAAATACATTACAACTACAATAAACCATAAAAAGATATGGACTTATGTTGTTAAAAAATCTGAAAAATGGACTTATGTGGCTATGTCTCGGCGCTATAGAATTAAATCCAACTCCATTAATGACAAAACTCTTTTGGATATATTTATAAATATATTTGGTATGTAATTGGATGTCGCATAAAATTTAAGAATTTTCAATGTACCGACATACATTTTTAATTGACTAAAATATTTTTGTAACTGTTAAATAATTACGTTATAATTTATATCACCCTTTTAAAAATAATACGAAAAATAAAAAAATATTCCTTGTCTTTGAAAATCGTAGAGATCTTATGCTTGCCGGTACGCAGCAATCGGTCGAGTTGAAGCTGGCACTCGATCAAGAACAGCTGAAGAGTAAAAAGTTGGAAGAATCCATGAGGAAACTTGACGAAGAGATGAAACGTACGGATGAGCTGTTATATCAGATGATACCAAAGCAGGTGGCCGATCGGCTCCGTAACGGCGAAAGTCCGATAGATACGTGCGAGGTTAATATTTAGATATATATACTTTTCAAACCATATATTGATTGTGTTAATAAATTTTTTTATTTTTAATTTATTTATTTAAATCCAATTCTCGGTTCGTTTCCTTTAAATTTTTGTAAACGAAACGTGGCGTGGATAAACACACCTTGACCATAAAATGGACATGGACCATTCTACAGATGTTCGATACCGTTTCCATTCTCTTTTCCGATGTCGTGACGTTCACCGAGATTTGCAGTCGCATTACGCCTATGGAGGTTGTCTCAATGCTCAATGGAATGTACTCGTTGTTCGACACGCTTACGGAACGAAACCACGTGTACAAGGTAGGATACAAGCCGTTTCCTTATAGTGTAGGTAAATTTTGAAGTTTTTCACACGTTAAGCGTCACTTTAACACCAGCTTCGAATAAGAAACTGCCGAAATGACATTGTAGTAACAAAGAAATTTTTAATGGCAAAATCCCATGTTTTTTAACAATATGATGATAATCGTACACAGAGGAAAAAAATATCGTTACAATTAACGAATTATGTTTACTATAAACGTATTATCTATACTATAAACCAGTAGTATTTGTGATGAACGCGAATTCAATTATTGTTAAGAAATAATTTAAAGAATGTGTCTCAATAGTTAAGGAGAATATGATTTTGTCCTTCCATTTTTCAGGCCAAAGAATATGTCTTTATAGCTAAGGAGCCATGACTTTCATACCAGAAACAATATTAAATGAGTGGTATCTTAACTATTAATGAATTTCTTTACCTATTAAAAAATATTCGTTTGTCCATATCCAAATGTCGATTCGTTTCCTTTAATATAAAGATTTATTTTTCTGTGCGTGTACTCAAATATGCTTGTGAAAAACGTCGCATAATCTAAACTAATGTCAGTCGTACACATTAATACTTTCTATAAAAACTTCATTTGATTTAATCGTTTCAAATAAAATTAGAGATTAATCTATCTTTCTTGTTTCTTCCCTATATAAAAAAGTCATGACCGGATGTTGTGAAGTCAAAATAAACGTTATGTGATTGGTCTATCTTTTTTGTTTCTTCCCTATATAAAAAAGTCATGACCGGATGTTGTGAAGCCAAAATAAACGTTATGTGATTGGCTCGTGTAGTGCGCA
>JAYJLV010000027.1:12617194-12647327 GCA_036873485.1 Torymus texanus | reverse complement strand
TATCGTTGTTGAGACTTAATAGTTTTCCTTATCAGATTGATGTAAAAAAAAATCTGATAGTAATTCTCTACGTTGAATTTAACTACACCTCTTTTGTCAATTTGTCTTTCAACCACAAAAGCTTTATTCTCTTATTCTTCATAAAATTTTCTTCGCTCACATATACATTTTCGCAATACATTTATAATATCACAACCGACTACATATACTCTATCGATTCGCCGGTATAATAAAGAAATTTTTCCTCCCATCTTCATCATCATACCACCCGTTCATCCTTGAATCAAGCAAGTTTTTCATAAACTATATACACGAATAACCATAATATCACGTCGAAAAGGAAACCCAAGGCCAGCGGCGTAGCAGTGTACAATTTTGGTCAACACGCTGGTACTTTTCTTTTTACTCTTTCCGTAGTATAACTGTCATCGTAAACTGCTACAATCGAGTTTCCCTTTTTCGCATGCTATGCTCACGAGATGACACGTAGACGCGCGGAGTCTCGATAAAAGGACAAATTGTGATTTACGACGAGCGACGTTTTTATATATATATATATATGTCTATTGGCTATTGGCGAGCAGCACCATAAACAATATATATACTGAAAATATTCTGAAAAATAAAATGAACACGCGGAATCGTCTCCTTTGTTTGTAATGACGTAGATGCTTGTGTGTGTATATATACACGCGATGATGATAAGTGAAATGGAGAATCCCGTGGACGCAGAGCGCGTGATAAAAAACATCGCGTAGGATTTGATCCCAGGGACATCTATGAATTTTGGAAGGAAACACAAGCTACCGTGTGACAGTGTATATGTATATAGTACATATGCTTGGTAAAAGTCACCGGGAGATATATATATATATATATATATATATATATACACACACACACACACACGAGGCTAAGTGAATTTTTAGTAGGCACTCGAGAGATAAAGCGTGCTATGAATGTCCTTGTAAAAACATGCAGTTTTTTAAAACTTTTTGTTCTTGTTAAATTCTTTATTTTTTCTTTTCTTTTTATGGATGTTTGAGAATATCAAATAACCGTACGGACAATGACAATTATAAAAGAGACAAAAGATTTATTCAGGAAAAGGCAGTTCATTCTAATAAATCACTATATTTTTTTCAAGTTTCCAACTTTGAAATACCACGCGCTACTTTTTATATATTCCTTCAAAAAACGTTATACCCCTAACGGCTGTTTATAATAATATATTTTAATTAAACGTTTACTCTTTTTCTATCTCTTAAATGAATCAAATTCCTTGGAAATCATCGCATACAATAAGAGTACGACATTTTCGCGTGATCACACACGTTTCCTGTCATTCCTCCGCTATCAAATCCCGCGTGCGTGACTCACAATACCGGAGATAAATCCCCTTTCCCGCACACACATACCAATCGTGAATTTCAACATCTCACCTACATCATCCACGCCAATGACCATCAGTTGTATATATAAATATATATATATATATATACGAAATGGCGTCAAACGCGTCCAATATCCCAGCAATGTTTCCCTCTATATAATATACATTAAAAAAGAAACGCGCACATATACCTTATATACACATACGCGAAAACATCCTCATTCCGTGCAACCCAGCAACAGCATCAGAAAAAAAAAGAAGAAAAGAGAAAGAGAGAGACGCAAAGAAGTAGCACAGTTGGCAATTAACATAAAAGTGCCGCGGGTCCGCGCGAAAAGACGAGCTCGGAATTTGTGAGCAGTACCAGCAGCAACAGCAGCCGCCAGTCGTACGACATCTTTCGTTCTTTCTCGACTCTCTCGCACGCGTAGATATGTACCGTTACGACCGCGAGTAGTCGCAGGTTGGCTTTTATATTATTAGAGAACCGCGTGCGAATAACGGAAAGGAACTACGACGCGAGCAGATGTTGCTTATCGGTAAAATTGATATTGTCGCGATGCTACGAGACGCTCACGTATATACATATAAGTGTGTATATGTATATGTATATGCGGAAGAGAGAACGAGAAGGAGAACGAGAACAGAACGAAAATGATGGTGCATTGAAACGAAGCGGTGATGCGTATACGTATATGCGTTTATATATACACGAGTCATTCCACCTGAATAATAATTATAGTAATGGGAGGAGGTTGGGGAACGATGGACGGTCGTCGTCGCGTCGAGCGAGATAAATCGATTGTGAATCATGCTGCGGAGAGAAAGAGAAAGAGGTTTTCTCGTCGTTATGTGGATTACTGAGAAAAGGTTGTTGGTATACTTGGAGGAAAAAGTTGGATGTATGTGTGTGTGAATGAGTACAGAATGAAGAGACGAAGTAATTGTGGTTTTAAATGATAAGGAGAAAGATGATGAGGACGAACAAGTGAAAAAGTCACGAAATGGATGTAGCAATGGAGTAAGGAATTTTTTTTTTTTTATGGAGGTTATTTTATGAGTCGTAATATGGGTTGCTGGGGTTCCTGTGTTAAATGCGTGACATTTTTTAGGATGAATGGTTTAGTTGAATGGACAAGAGAAGTGAAGTAATAGATTTTATGATATAAAGAACTTTGAATATATATTTGAGAATATTTGCGGTACTATAGGCAAGTTTATCGGGAACCGTGCGGCTGTAAAATTGCGGATTCTTCATGAAAAATCATTGAAGTGGTATTTGTTATAATATTAAACCTAATATTTATATCTGATGATTTAAAAATAGATTCTCACCTTACTTCAGAAAAAAGAAGAATTTAATAAAACTTAAAAGATTATCCTACTAGCATTAAATTGATAAACTCGATAAGATTATATACTATGCAGCTTTCATACGAAATCGCTCAAACGAATTATAAACCGTGCATTTATGCTGATAGCAATCACGTACTAGAGCAGAAAACTCATGGAAATGATTTTCAAATCCGAATAAATCCTTATATTCTTTTCATTTTTTTCGTTCAAAGTTTATACTTGTCGAGGAATCTTGTGTACATGTACATATACATGCTATATAGTCCGCATATGCGTGATGAGAATTTTTGCGTCAAAGTTATACCGTACGCTTTATCGCCATCCAGAAATAGATGCAAACTTTAAAGTTTACCGTAAGCAACGAGCGAGGTAAAATTTTTTTTCCATAAATCACGACGATTAGTATCGCGTCTTTCCACGGATAATAATTTTCGTGGAAATTTCAATGTGTTCCAGAATTCTTAAATGGCTGGATATAGAGATTTTTCTTCTCGTATAACGTTCTTCGTTAACGGCGATAATTATATATTTTTATTAGCTTTGCTAATTAAATGGTAGAATATATTGAATTTTTAGTATCTGTGACACCAAGATATATACTTGCTCTAGAAACTCAATAAACGCTAATGCAATTGACTTTAATTTATTTCTATTAAAGATATTCACAAGGTTTCGAGTGATCGAAGCATTCCGTCGTTATATAGCAACCGTGATGCAATATACGTAGAATCGTCGTAGTAATTCTTTACAAATTATATTTATATTGTAACGACGTGATATATATATATATATATATATATATATATATATATAATTAAAACCTAAAGCGCGACAAATATCCAAAGAACGTATATAGAGTTAACTCTATCCCAAAGCTCTTTCTCGTCACATTCTTATACCAAACAAAAGGCAACTAATCAACACATTTACCGAAAGGAAACCTACGCTCCTTGCACTTGTTAAAAACGTAACTGAATTTTCTCTCGAAAGTATTACTCGCGTACCATTAAAATTTCATTCGCGTGCCATCAACATACATACACACTCCTACTGTCACTAAAAACACACAATTTAATAGTTTTTCACGTAGTTCAACTTGCACCAACAACCGACAATGCGCATATATGTATAACCACAAGAGAAATCGCAAATGGAAAAACCACCTCTGTTTGCATTGGAAGCGCGCGCGCGCGCGTGGATGAACGAGTAAATAATTGAACTATGCGAAACGCACAAGTTAGAGAAATGTTCATTGGAAAACGACGACGACTGCTACTACTACTACTTTCTCAGCCGATAATCATTTTACAAATCCGGGACAGCGTTGTATATTAGGAATTTATTCGAAAAACTCGAACTATATACACGAGGGAATTTTTTTCTCTCATGAGAGTTTCATGATAGAGAGTTGCGAATATATACTGCATACAGAGTATGTAGTTAAGCATCTCTGTATGTAAGTAATATAAACGGTATAATATGTGTGTATCGATTAGCGAAAGAGAGGCTGCACGCGGTGAAGGGAGAAAGAGAGAGAGAGAGAGAGAGGGAGAAAAAATACGGTATACGCGCGGAACAGAACGCTAAATGAATTTATAGCGTATGCAATGAAATGAAAGCAACGCTGGTTCTGCGCAACCGTCTCTCTAATAATCTCAGCTATACTGTGGTTATATATATGTATATATATATAGATATACGCAATGTGAATTCGATCTGGAGCGCGTGCAATTATTAAGGCACGTTTTAAGTAGATTTGAAATTCAGATTTTATCAATTCTAGCTTTACCGCTTATATATTGTCGAAAAAGGTATTATTATTTTGGTTAAAACAAAAAAAAAATTGATTATATCCGTTAGTTTTGCTATAACAAGTATACAAAAGTATAATAAAAGTATATAACGAACGTGAAAATGCTTGATTACAGATATATGTATATTATATACACTATAACCCGATACACTCTTGTAATCTCAAAAGAATTATTGCCTTATATTCATGACGAGGAAGCTGGATATATATTATTTACTTATTCGCGGTGCAAAACAAACAATCACACCCGGATGTATATGCATTCTCTCCGGCGCAAATTTCATTTCGACACGCGATAACTGCCGAGATAACTTTGGTACCGATATTCCAACTCAATATAAGGAGACTCGAAAATTACCGGCAATTATAACATTACACACATACATATATAAACCTCGATCGGCTTGATTATTAATCACCCACATGTATAAATCTTCCTCTCTCTCTCTCTCTCTGTCTCTGCGTGACTTACATTTCACAGGGTCCAGCACAAAAAAAAGAAAAAAAAACAAAGTCGCGTGTTTCTCTCGATACTTTATTACACACATGAACTTTCTCGCGCGCATGTGCAGTAGTGTCACTTTTGCGCGCGTGCATTGCAGCCTGTGTATATATAATACCGATGATCCCATCCTTCAATCAACGTATGTATGTGTACTTATACGTATTTCGAAAGTTTTTTTCTTTCTTTGCGCGCCACCGCAACGGCCGTAAATTAATCTGGTATGCACAAGGCGCATATATACGTATAGGTATTGTACAAGGTACATATACAGAGAACTATTGCGCGCGCATATATTCGTTCGTCAATGGGTTTCAATTCAACGTTTAATTCAGTGAACCTGCGGTGTATCAACCTTGACGATTCCGAAATAAAAGTGGCGATGTTTCACGTTATCGTTCGTGCGATCACGTTGTGTATGTTTAATTGAGCCATCAGGGTTGGAATTTTCGCTACAGTATATACGTTAACTTACCAATATGTACTTTTTTTTTATATTTAGATGATACAACGTATATTATATTATATGAAATTATCGAATTGAACACCTGACGAATCGAACTATGAAAAGTCACGTAATAGATATATATACCCAATTTTCTAATACACTAAACAACACCGCGATATATAAACTTTTAGTTGCCTATACATACATCTATTCCATCACGTTCGTTCGATCGCATCACGTAATCACAGATTACACTTGGACTTCTCCGAACTTTTCCTGCTTTACTATACCAATTTGACCATAGCACCCGTACGCGCCCTATATATTTTTCCCTCCCATACATATATATTTCATTGTACAACCAAGTGGTAGCTGGGAATCCCCGATTTCTCATCCACATGCACCTCACGCTTTCCATTTCTAACCTTGACGTTACTGCTCTTCTCCTTTCTCTTCTTTTCTTCTTCTTCTTCTTCTTCTTCTTCTTCTTCTTCTTCTTCTTCTTCTTCTTCTTCTTTCGCATTGTCGTCGGGGTGGATGTCGCAAGGCAAAAGTCTCAGTGGTAACGAGGCACGACCGAGAGCTGCACTATGTAACCTCGCGTAGACAATCTTGTCAGTTGATGGTGTCGTTGGTGGTGACGACGAAGACGACGACGACGGCGATGCTGTTGTAGTAGCAGTGGCTGTGTTACTACTACTGCTGCTGTTGCTACTGGAACTGTGATTATTGATGACACCACCTACACCGGCATTGCCGTAAAGGAAGCTTCGGTTCGCCAGGGCCGACGACGGGCTCATCATCATCCTTGTGCCGTTTCTCAAAGACACGTACACACACACGCGTACACATATATATACATATATATATATATACACACTCTGCACACTCTATCTCACATCATCTCTCTCTTTCTATTTCTTTCATTCGTTCCTTCTTTTGAACAATTTTGATCGTTATTCTCCTCACTGTTAGTTATAATTATTACACGACACTATTACAGGGCATCTCGTAAACCCGTGCACTACACATCATACGCCCGTGAACTCTTATTATATTCACGCGCGACGCAACGCGACTAAATCGATGACGCTCGTCGTCGCCGTATCGGTTCATACCTAAAAGCCGTAAGATAACGCACACAATTTTATACATATATGTATATATATATATATACACATATATATCACTACTACCACCGTATAGCCACTGTTTATACAACCAAACGTTCGCGTTGTTGTTATCGCTCGCAGCGCTCGTTGCTGCTTCAATCGACCAACATCGCGGAATGCGCGTGCGTGCAACACTAAAACTACCGCGTGTATAGAACTCACAGTTTCTCGTCTATATAATATGTGTGTGTATATATATATATATATATATATATATAATACACAATGTACCGCGTTCACATCAGTGCTGTGTCGCGAGAGCGATAGCTATCGTCGTACTGAGAGAAAGAACGTTGTGCGACTCGATAACAGATTCCCAGAGGCGCGGGTGAGTGAGTGAGAAAAGGAGAGAGAGAGAGAGAGAAAGAGAAAGAGATATGGTGGGGCGGCCAAAGAGGAGGGCACGTCACTGGCGAACGGGCGAGCCGATCGGCCGTACAGAGAATAGTGGGGAAGATTATATACCGAGCGCGAGCGAGAGAGAAAGAAGAAAGATTGCGTGTATTATTCGTAAGTGTGTAAGAGAGATAGAGAATAGATAGGTATAGGTAGGTTGGTGGATAGAGAGGATAGAATATATAGATGAAGGAATTTGCGGTTAGAACTACTGTGCACGAGAAAGAGAGAGAGAGAGAGAGAGAGAGAGAGAGGGAATGGGGACAGAAGAGGGTTTCAAGGTCAGCCCTATATATATATATATATATATATATATACACACACGGAGGAGGGATTTGGAGAAACATCGGTGGTATAGTAGTGGTGGGTTTTTCGAACCGGTTGGCTCACAAGCGGAGCGTTTAGCACGTTCACGGTAACGGCTCTTGTTTTGCGCGCTCGCGGCACGAGGAACTTTGCTATTACACAGGCTTTCATGCTCGAAATTGCGCTAAGCTTTTGAGACATCAACATAGACGACGCGATGTCTATCGTATATAAGTTCTAGGTGCGTCGGAGGATTGTAAGGAATGGAATAATATTATATATATATATATATATATATATATATATAGCTATGTGAATTCATCTCCGGAAATCGCTACTTTTACTATATATAACAACTACGTTCGTTTATTTTTTTGCTATATTTATACCTGTCGATCGGGATCTAGGACAGGTTCGGACCAACCTGTTGGTATAACCGCTACGAATTGGATGACTCATTCGGCACAGCATCACCCTATGCGTGCGCTCACGACTTGTTTTCATCGTGTAGAATGACGTGCCCGAGTCTGCCCTAAAGGGCTAAGAGATGAAGATGAGTGTGTAAGATAGTAACGTGTATTTGCGAAAAAAGAGAGGGAGAGAGAGCTGCATTCCAGTGAGACTGACGGAGGGATCCGGAACGACGGTTTCTGGAGTGCAAAGGAGAGAGAGAGAGAGAGAAAGGAGAGATGGAAAGTCGAGAGCGAGCGAAACGTCGCAAAGGAGTGGAGTAGTCGAGAGGTTTTGATTGTTCGAAGAGGGTGTATATGTAGTGGGATGAATTGGTTGAGATGAGTGTATGATGGGTTCTTCGAGATGAAAGATTATGAATTCTTGGTACCATGAGTAAAATATTAATATGTGTTGTTTTAACAGAACGTACATTTAATATAATTTTTTTTCTCTTGAATTATTTTATGATTAACTTAATATCGCATAATTTATGATAAAATGTTTTACTCGCGGTAATACTTAAATTTAATCTAATTTATTTTTTATTTTAAATTTTTTATGATTAACTTAATAAAGCGCATTAATGGAAAAATATTAGACTGCGTGATAATTGATCAATTTGTAAGCATTATCATCGTTAAACCCGCATTTAAGATGAAATCATGTAAGGAGCGACATTAACCGGCTAATCACGACAACCGTTATAACGACTTAATCTTATACCTCTTTCACTCGAAAGCCCTTTTTAAATTTTACCTTACAATAATAATACATACTATAAAAAATGTACCTACCGTATAACAATCTCATTAAACTCCAATCAACCGTACTCACCATTCAACATACAGCCTCGCATCTATGACGCATAGTATATCCACGCACCTATAATGCTGTCACCAGATCGCGCATTATTATACGTGACGAGGGGAAAGTTCTTTTATCCCTTACACGCGCAATAACTCGATGAAAACGAGGCGAAAGGATCGTAGCGGCGGCAGCTGTACGAACGCCCGACGATGTGCGTCAGGCTTCGTGGAATTTCGATTGCCACATTCCTACAGCGCTCTGCTCTCGCACTCGGAGTCCTTTCTGTGTGTAAGCTGACCGCTGTTGTCTGTAGCTTAAAAAAAAAAATTGTGTGGGTAGCAGGTTGTTGAAGAAGGAGAGAGAGAGAGACGCGGAAGTGTGGGGATGTTGGATGATGACGATGGGGAGTTTTGCAATAGAGATGAGAGAGGAAGGAGTACGAGTTGATTTCGGTGGTCAGGAGGAAAAAAATATGGGAATTTGGGTACGGTTGTAGGTGAAGAGTAAGATTGAAATGGAATGGGTGTTAATAATGTAGCTGATGAGTGTAATTTATTGGTACTTTGATAGATTATTTTGCAGAGTATAGAGAAAAAAAAACCATTTATGTACTTGTGTTGTTGTCAGAAGTAGAGGGGAAATGTGTCATGGTTAAATCATTAGTGAGAGATAATTTTTCATACAGTACAATTGACACAATATTTTTATATATGAAATGAGAATTTCTATTTAAACTGATGAAAGAATTTTTTCAACTACACAAGCTAAATTTCAAACTTACACAAGTATTGAAGGAATTTACTTTTTCTGATTCTAAATAACGATCTGGAAAGCTCTCGCGCTTAAGTTTTATTTTACCTTGTTCAAAGTTCATATTGAGTTAGTTTTCGGAAAATGATTTAGGAAAAATTAGATCTGTTTTTAAATATTTCTTTATAATCGAATTGTAGTCAGCAAAAAATGATATCATCAGATCGATCGTGTTTCTACTTCTTTCTACATTCAGAAAGGCTTGAACACAAGAAAAAATTTATTTGGTGAGTGTAACTTCAAAAAATTTTCATTTTCTTTTCGAGACGTAAGAAGGAAATAATTTTGAAAAAAGTATTAAAAAAAGCGTCTTCTTAAAACGGTATCCATTTAACTTTTGCAAGTCTTAAATATTATTTACAAAATATAAAATAAAACTAGAGTATGTAAGCTTTTATTTGATTTTTTAGAATTAAAAAATATTGATTCCTTGTAAAGTTATAATAAAAATTTAAAAATGCGCATAGAAAATGCACCAAAATATCTAAGCAGTCAAACAGTCAACTTAAACAGAGGGATTAAATAACTTTGGAAGAAATCAATATATTGAATTCTGAAAAAAATCAAATGAATGATAACTTTCTTTAGTTTTTAAATTTCTATTTTTTAAATGATATTTAAGACTTTTTAAAATTAAATGGTTACCGTTTCAAGAAGAGGATTTTTTTCAAGACTTTTTTTTCAAGATAAAGTTAAAAATGCTCAGAATATCAGTTTTTAAGCGTTAGTTACATTTTAATTTAAAAAAAAAACTTTTACGTTCTAACTATTTTTTTCTGTCATCAGAAAACAGAAGCGAGACCTCGTTGTAAAAATTTGGCTGCTACTATACAATACGACGAGCGCCTGGTGTAGACTACAAGAGCGTCACTGATGAATGTCTGTTGCTAACGTTATTTGCTTTAGCTGCAATGAAATTTCGTTACAAAAATTTTTTTACTAGACTTTAAATTTTCTTCTGATATCGTATCGTTTCTGAACTTATTACAACTATTTCGTTTAAAATTCGACAGTGAAACAACTTAAATAATTATTATAATTATACAATCATAATTTATATGAATAAAGTTACAGTAAAAAGTGATAAATGAATAACGTTTAAAACATTTCCTTATTATGTTACCATACCTCAATGAAAAATTTAAAAGAACTTTTGTTTTTCTATTGCTTAATTACTACAAACAATTTTTCTATGCTCTAACATTCATTTTGCCATACGTCATAGACAGCTGTAGAAATCGAATTGCGGAAATATTCCGTGTCATGTCTATTATAAAAACCATCGCATTGTTTCCGTTAGTCACTATACGTTCATATTAGGCCTTAGATTTCTATCAAATTTTTTGCGGTATAGTTTTTCACCATCCTCCCATATTAGCATAATCAAATTATTGTTCCAATTATGGTCGATCCACACTTTCACGCTTCATGAAAGTATAAATATTAAACCGCGAATCATCATGACTCCACCTTATTGTATATCTTTTTTCGCTACATTTTACAGGTCGTAACATCTTCCTTCATATATATATATATATATAGTAGTAGTATATACACGCAAAAACTTTCTTTCAAATTATACCTATTATGGACATTTGTTTCATCTTAAATCTTTTCTTTTTGATAACAATGTAAATCCACTATTATGAAATCGTCGTCGAAATATACTACTGGAATTCGAGATCAAAAGATGCGTATTATATTGTATACAATTTTTTACCCACATATATTCAGTATATACGGTCTACATCATCTTATCTAAAGCGTTTGAAATTTTCGCCAGGAACAGTGGCGCATTCAATGCAAATGCAAGCTCCTCCACGGGAACGTGTGTAGTTGCAGTACACATAATGCTCACGGAAAAGTGCTAGCACGATTCCCTTATCCTCGAAGAAAGTTCTAGCTAATGATGATTAGGTAACATGATGAGAGGCAGCGTCTATATGTTATATACACACACACGCGTATATGTCATATACCATCACTACTGCTGCTCAGTTCTGCGAGTTACATGCCTCGGATATATAATTAAATTAACTTTAGCGTATCTCTCTCTCTTATGCGATGTGCCAGTCTCCAACTTACTCGGCAAGAAACATATTCGAATTCCCTCGTTAAACTCACTTTTTACACGCAAATATATATATATATATATATATATATATATACACACTTGAAACTGCGCAGGAAAGGAAGAAAATTTTCCTCTTTTTTTTTATAAGGTCTGTAAAATATACATAACTGAAATTTCTTTAAAGTGAATGTACGAGATATTCTATATACGCGGGAGTACGAAATTTTTTAATTTCAATGTAATAATCGTCATATTAAATTTTAAATAGCAGTGACGTGGAGTTCAGTTCGTTGGAATAAAATTTAGTTAACCTTTTTTTATATAATTGAGTTCTAAAAAGAGAAAATTAATAGAAGAACAATTTATTTTATAAGAACTTATACTATTTCAAATTTAAAACAGCGTATACTGGTGCGACTGACTTTTCACCTGAGATAAAAGAAAAAACTAATTATAATTGTAGTTTTCTTCCGGACAAATACGTTCCCACGGCCTAAGCTTTAACAAAAGCCTCTTGCATGTAAGTGTTAAATGGTATAGGCTATTTTAGCATATCGAACTAGCACTTATATGCAACTATTGTCTAGCAGGAAAGTCTATAATGGATTGTAAATTTGGAACGTATTTTATTTCACTTACTTAAAATGAACGTTCAACAATGAAAATTATAAAATTTAGAAAATGTGTCAGTATAAAGCAGAAAAATTTTAAATTTAAATGAGCATCTAAATTTTTTTTATTTTTTGCTGTATCAAAGAGAAAACTTTACAATTGTATACATAAAATTCTGTATCTCGATCGTTGTATTTAATATGAAAAATTTTGCTGAAGCACTGTTGAAAGAACCAGATGTACTTTTTCTGTTTTAAATTCATTAGAATTGCTAAAATGTTTTACCATGTTCATCCGTTTCTACTCAAAAAAAGTGTTATTAACTATTTTAATACTATGTTAAATATTTTTCATGGTTATAAAGTTCCTTTTTGGACAAATATATTAAATCTCTTCATATTCTCAATGATAATATTTTTATTTCAAAAGCGTTTATTATATTTTATTCAACATTTTATTCTATTCTTTTTATTTCAAGCAATCAAAAGCACAATTCGAAATAAAAAAAAAAACTAAAAAGAATGTTTTTTACCTTTATTGGCTTCCTTGGACAGAATAATCCTCACCTTACTAAAAACAAACTATTTTTTACAACGACCAATCATTACTTCTAATCAACCAGCAATATAATCAATCTACAACACGACCCTAACATTTAAAAACTTCTCATTCATCATTTCCTGATTTCACAAATATCACATATTGTATACCTTTGACAATATCCAACCATCCGTTATCAACTTCCTTATCTTCTCTAATCTGAAAATTACGCTCAACCTAATCTCTCTATATATACTTGACAGCACATAATTATACACATACTCTAACTGCACGCAAGTGTCGATTTATACATCAATAATCGAAAACTCTTCGATCGCGTGATAATATCGCACGCGTATACTACAATCATCAGTTTGTAATGATAACGATTTCTACATTGCTTTCTTTGTCTCATTGTCTTTCCCATACACACAAACACACGGCAATGATATCCCCACTTTCGACGAAGAGCGCTAACATAATGACATAAGCTCGGCCACGTTCAAGTCAGTTTTAAATCCAGTAGTCATCAAGCGACCACCGACCGATTCACACACGCGCTCTCTTAACTTCTTCCTTATACATTTACATAAATAAAAACGTTGTAACAGCACGATGTCGTCGCTTAATGAGGTGAGTTTGCTTTATATCCAGTGCAATATTTTTTTTTTTTTCTTTTTTCGTTTTAGATGTGCTAATGCCGCCTGGTATATGTATATATATATAGAGTTATACAACGTACGCGAGCGTGCGATATAATGCGTGCATTGGTATACACATATATATAGATATGTTCACGTTTATACGAGCGCACGCGTATATAGAATTATGTAAAAGTGCATCAGTTTGGTGCTTCTATATATACCAGGTATATATGCGCATCTACACGGAAGAATTGTTAGGTTGCAAAGCAAAAGAAGAATAATGTATGTGTGTGTGTGTGTGTGTAATATAACGTAATTGTTTATGTGTAGAACTAGAATAGGTGACTTTATGTGTGCCGAAATAATTACTAACATGATGCGTGTAATTGCGACTAAAACTTTCTTCAAGGTGAGAAAATAGTCGCCAGAAGGTAATTGTACGTGATGCCCGTGCGGGTAGGCGAATTAAGCGCCTGCGAGCTGTATATAAGTATATATCTATATATGTGCAAGCCTTTGTGAACGCGAAATGAGGTACGTGCCGCGTTCTGATTTGAATTTTGCAAAATGGAAATTAACGGACTTGCAAGTTATTTAGAAAATGTAAAAACATGTTTTTCGAATGGTAAAATATACACGTAATTTCTTCTTTTCTTTTTTAACTGATTTGTCGTCTTATGCGTGATTATAGACATATGAAATTTGGTTTTATTAATAATTCATATTTTAAAAAGTATAAAAAACATATACTTTTTCAATTTTAAATCGCATGAATACTTTTTTATCCTCTTTCTCGACAAAGTATATCATTTATTGAAAACTATAAGAAATTAATTCATCAATTTTATTTTACTACTGCTTTCATAATTTTAAAGTATATATCATTTAAACTTTACCATATGATCCCTTTAAATATAATTTTGATATTTCCATTATTTATGATCTTACTATAAGTAGTCATATACACAATATCCCATCATTATACACACCCGTAAAAATTTCAAATTGCTAATTTACAACGTCGAACTGTAAACACGCAAGGAGTTCACTATTATAACATTATTGTACATGCAAATATCATTAAGAATTTCCTCGGAATTACAGAACGTTTACGAAAGCATAAGGAAACGCGCGTTTCTCGCATAGCTCCGAATTTGAATATAAAAAATGCATATTATTGCCCCATCGCACATATTTACATGCGGCAACTTCTTCGAATTTCATCGAATAAACATTTCACAATATTGCATTGTATATATACGTATTGTATATACTCACGTACTGTAATGGGCGCATCGCCTCAAATTAACAGTATCAAGTCACTCTGTCGAAAGCTCAAACTGTTATTTTTAGCTTCTATACTTTGTATATATACACACACATATACACACTCGTAAAAGTATATGTACATTCACACGCGTTTATTGTAATCGACATTTGCATAAAGTGCGTGTCACACTGCTGCTTGTGATTTAAAATTAGCGTTTATAATATACTCTCTTGCCACTAAAAAAAAAAAAAAAAAAAAATTCCTACGCTTGGGGCGAAATTTGACTATTTGTACATGGTATGCGCGAGATTTTAAAACTTATGTGTCTTTTCCAGAGATTCGAGAATGCCGCTGAGAGCATCAAGGAATTGACGAAGCGTCCAACTGACCAGGAACTTCTCGAGCTCTATGCTCTGTTCAAGCAAGCGAGCGTCGGTGACGTCAACACGAGTACGATCATGTTGTTTCTCTTTTTATACACTAACACTACATATATGCGTATGTTTATAAATATAGATTTTATACGAGCGAGAGAGAGAGAGAGAGAGAGAGAGAGAGAGAGAGAGAGAGAGAGAGAGAGAGAGAGAGAGAGAGCTGAAAATCTGCCGGATTAGCGCTTTTTTCAAGGTTGCCATGTTGTTATTACGCAATCGTTGTATATAGCGAGATCAGTACGTGATTGCTATATAGCTATATATAAACTGCTGATGTTTGGAAAAAAAAGTTGTGGAAAGCGATGAATGTTGAACATCGACAGCGGTGGTACGAGTTGTGACAGTATACTCGACGTCAAGCAATTAAGCTGTCGGTGCAATGGAAATCCGTTGGTTATGTCTCGTTTCGCTATAGGATTTATTGTCGCGCGTTGTAAAAAGAAAACTTTTCATTGCACGGTCGTTATTGTGTTTTACTTTTTTTTCGGTCGAAGGGAAGTTTTACTCGAACAACGCCGCGCAGTGGCTGTTTGTTATATACTATATATACGTTTATCTAATCGCGCTGTGTGTCCCCGATCCCGAGATAATTACTTATATACTCCCGGTTATAATAAACGAAGAAGAATTTATATATTGTCATCGCGCGTGTATATGATGATGTATTTTTCAAAATGATATAGCTTATATACCATAAGTCATTCGGATGATGACACTTTAAAGATAAATAAACGAAATTCATCGAATTTTTCACAATTAAGAAATTGATTCGTGATAAGAATAACGAATATAATGGAAAAGTATCTTTACGACTGTTATACAAGCATTCTTTTCCTGAAACCTATCTCAGACAGAATTTTGCATGCAAATGTGCTCGATATTTATGAATACTTTATCGCACGGTATATACGTACTTACTTGCTCTTTCTCGGCGACGGAAATATAATCGATTGCAAATCGACCGGCGAACGGTTCTTTCCGATCTCAATTTCAAATCACTGCGGTTGCACTAACGGCCGGGAATATATGCTTGCAATTTGAAATTAATTTATATGATATATACTTATTTGTTTGGATAATTTAAATGATTATATAGGAAATGGAAATGTTTGTCAAATTATAACCTTGTTGTGTATCTATATATTCCCTCGTGTATGTTTGATATTATTAATGCAAAAGACTGGTCGAATTAAAAAAATAATACTTTTTCATGTAAATTTAAATTTGAAAAAAAAAGAAATTGGTTTGACAAGACTTGTCCTGTATCTACTAATGCATTTTTTTTAATAACCGGCATTACTCTGAAGATTGACGTCCATGACATATAAGCCAATTTTCTTTTTCAATTTGACTATGTAAAATCGCTATATCAATTTAATCATTTATTTAATTAAAAAAAGAAAAGTAACTTGAATACGAAAACGGGAACTTATAAAAGAATCAGTAGATAATTAACGTCCATAACTAGTATCGTCCTCGATCTACATTGATTTATTTAGACTTTGACATTGTGTAAACTTCGTTTTAGCATTCTCAACTTTTCTATACTATATAACGAATGCTTATGTTGCATTTCTCGTTGTTCGAGTTTGCTTTTAAGTTCGCAGTAATATTAAATCATAAAAGCACTTAGTACAAGGAAAAAATAACGAAAAAAAAACGAATGAACAGCTGCTCTCATACCCTTATGTTAATATACTAACACAAATATATAGATTTCATATAAAGACAATCATATAACGTCGAGTTTTTTCACTTCAACCCATTTACTTTTTTTTTTCACATCGTATATTACTACTACACCGTAAACCCCATATTATATACCCTTACCAAAAAGAAAAAAAAAAAAAGAAAACTTGACCCGCACACGCATTCACCTTAATTCTTCCGCGAAATCTCAGCGCTCCGATCTCACTGAAATCTCGCTGACCGTGCTTGGTGTAATTGCAGGCAGACCAGGCATGTTCGACCCAAAAGGCCGAGCCAAGTGGGATGCATGGAACAGCAAAAAGGGTACGAGCCAGGACGCGGCGAAGGAGGCTTACATTGCCTACGCTGACATGCTCCTCAAGAAGTACAAAGAATAAAAGCTAGATTTATATATATAGTATAATATATATGTGATCGATGCTGTATTGATGATCTCGGCAAAAGTGTTCTTATGGATATATAAACATATCGGTCTTCTGTTGTTACTTCCATCAATTTTTTTTATTTTCTTCCTAAGATGTTATTAAATATATATAATTATATTGCGAATGATGATCAACTCTGTTTGTCTGTTTGTACAGATAAATTTCTTTTTATAAGTATGCTACTGTATTTTGTTTAAAGTATTTTTAATAATTATTGAGTTTTGTGGTTATATTGGTTGTTTTTATTATAACTCTTACTGCTAACGATTCCTCGATGTACTTATTATTATATATATACACGTTTCTTATTTAAATTGTAATTTACGAACTAACGTATGTTAATATATTTCCTTTATCTTCGTACATGAGTAGAAGGAACTTTACTTGTAAAATATTCATGTATTTTTGCTAACGATCAAATATCAGAGACACTGTATTATTTGTGTTTCCTTAAAGTCATTTAGTTAAGTTGATTTTTCTTAATTTATTAGTAAGTTGTGGGTAATAAGATTTTGTAAATATTAAACAAAACGAGTTGAGTTAACAATTAGAAAGGTTAAGCAAATATTAGTTGAAAAAATTTTGAATTTTACACGAACCTGAAGTCACTGAAATCACTGAAAAAAATAAAATAATATTAAGAATGGAATTTTACTGAATCGATAACAATATGTACGTGAATCGGCTTACCATAATCGGTATCGGAAATATTTTATAAATCCAATGGGTTTATTCTATAACTTATATCAAACAATGTAATGCGGATATACCTAAAGAATTTTTACCAATGATCAGCGAGCTACGTTTATCGATTACATCGTTCATGATATAAAATTAGTGAATAAAGCCCCAATAGTGTGAATCTTTTTTTAGTACAACAATATGTCATATAAATATATAACTGTGAGTAGTAAATTTACACGCGAGTACAGCGATTATACTTTTAAAAAAAAAAGAGTGATCCAATATTCAACATACGACCACTAATATTTCATACGACAAAATGGTACAAGCGCGTTTATTTTTGTACCCGTTTTCCAGATCGGATTATTACCATAGCAAAAGAATTTTTCGTTAACTTCGTAAGTATAGCTTCCAGTGTAAAGTGTTAAACTATTTCCGCGCATTCGAAAGTTTATAGGTACCTCCTCGCACAATGTTCTTTGAAATTCAATATCACATCGTCTTCATACGCCCCAAAACCCAACCAGCATCCATATGGAAATTCTGCGCGATGCACTTTGCTTCCCCATCATAAATGTACATCTTACTATACGTATTTACTCGTCCCTTTTGTATACGTGTACACACGACATATTCGTAAAATCCACTTCTCCCTGCGCGCATAATTAATTTTCTAATATAAGAAAAGCTACGTTTGTTCGACCGAGTAAACACATTTTTTTGTTTAATATATTCATTTAGCCCATAAGACTATCGAGTTTCGACATATTATAGAAGACATACCAAAAAAAGCGCGGTGTTAATGGCCAGCAAGTATATAGTGTCCAGTCATCTTCGTCATCGCGATAACGCCAAGCAATGCGAGCTTATATATGTACTTAACCATGTAAAAACGTACGTATATATGTGTATATATAAACGACACGACTCTACATAAATATATATTATGTACAAGCGCATACGATGGTGTGTAGAGTCAGATTCTGTCGTCTATATCTACTCGTTTACTCGTCGGGTCGTCGGGCTTATCGAATCTCTCGTTCCCCCTCTCTTTGCTCGTCCTTCCTCTTTTCTCTCTCTCTCTCTCTCTCCCTGACTGCGTGGCGGTGCTATATACCTCGCGTCCGCACCCGGCAGTACCGCAGTTCAGTCTCTTAAGCCGCGCACGCACGCACACGTATACTTGGAATTTCCGTATTCGCACGTATATATACATACATATATATAGGAAAGGAAGTTGAGAATCATGTCGCTGGACGAGGTGAGTGCAATCTAAACTTTTAAGTTATAATATAACGTAACGCGAGTCTTTTGTTTTTGTATATAATAGTAACGAAAAATGTCGATGTATACCATAGATTGTGCATATAGGTACGCCGGGTGTACGGTATATAGATACACGCATAGTGTTTTTTTGCGCTCGAGCGCGCTATGATGGGAGGGAACGATCGTACGACCAACTGGAGTAAGGGGAGGGGGAGTCATAGCACATGCAAGGTGATTTCGTATCGTGAAATGTAGAACAAAGTGGTTAAGAGTTTACGTATATATAATAATATCGAAGGCTGTGTATTTTTCGTTGTGGTTTAGGTTGCTTGTAATGCTTTTTTTTCGCCTGCTCCCCCATTGGGTGGGAAGATTGCCGGACAAACATTGATGTGGCCCATGCGCAAAGGTCGTAGCTTTGGGTCGATAGAGAGGGACTTCTGTGTTACCAATCGGGCGAACGCGCGGGCGACCTTCGATCACTTTGAAATGTTCCATTTTTTGTTTATGTGACATTAATTCGGTTTACATAAATAATATATTATATTCGCGCGCACGCATTCTAAAATATAAGCAAGTGCAAAAGTGAATAATTTTTTTTTTTATGGCTGGCTCGTTTTTTATGTTGCAGCAATTTAACAAGGCTGCCGAGGAGGTAAAAGATCTGGCAACCCAGCCTACTGATGCTGACCTACTCGAGATTTACGCACTGTTCAAACAGGCCACTGTGGGAGACTGCAATACAAGTGAGAATAGTAGTTATGGATGTAGTAGTTGTGATTGGGTAAACAATGTGGATTTGTTTTAACTTATGTGCTTCCTTTCTTTCATTCTGCAGCGAGACCAGGTATGCTGGACTTCAAGGGTAAGGCAAAGTGGGATGCCTGGAATGCAAAGAAGGGTATGAGCCAGGACGAGGCCAAGAAGCTGTACGTAGAGAAGGCTGAGGAGCTCATCGCAACCATTGGCAAGAAGTGATATAATGGCCTAAGTAGGTCTAGCACAATTCCACCAACTATATTGTCTCATTATGCATTTCTATGACAGTGTCATTCGTCACGCACACAGGATTTTTTTTAATGGAACAATTGTAGGAATCAATCAAAGTGGAAGTACTATTCTACACACAATTTTTTGTATACTTATATATGTACAAAAAGCGTCTGGAATTTAATCTTTACAATGAGTTATTTTTGTTAATTATTTACTCAGCGAATTTTAAAACACTTTAATACACATTACTAATGAAAAGTTGTTATATTTGCAAAATAAAAGTTACATAAAATCAAAGATAAACTTTGAACTAGAGTTTCTAATTTATGTATATAGGAGACAGTGATAAGGATATACGATTAAAATAATACAAGTCTTTAGTGAATGATAATAATATATTTATAAGCTTAACACTGTTGTTCCTTATCTCTATATACACATAATCAATTATTATAATTAAGGGGGAGATGGGGGTAGAATGAGATACAACTTAAATTATAGGGAGAAAAAGGTCAGGAAACATAAGTGTGTGCTTGGTTCACTTGTTCTACATTAATTTCATATTCATTTGCTAATCAAACTCCCATACTTGAAACATCGTGTGGATGTGCCTTAAAAAAAAGAAAATTCACGTTAAACAAAATAAAACTAATTAAAACCGATCATTTAACACACATACGTTTTTTTCATGTCTTCTACTACGGCTTACTTAGATATTTTTATAAAGTAATAGAATATCGATGCAAAATACTCGTGAGCTTAATTTGCTTTTCCTACTGATCTGCGCAGAGACGGTATTTTACGACCAATTGAAAAACAAAAAATATAAGCTTCATTTGTACCAGTCTACATTTTACTTAAAAAGAATGATTCGAATCTGTCAGTTCTACAGGCTGACCGACTACAATCGATCCAATCTTATAATGGATCACAATGTTCGTTCTCTAGGAGACGCACACTTTCGATAATCATAAAAGAACTCACGTTAAACTACGCACGAGCACACGATTGTACAGTTCAGTTTCATCGACGATAGATTTCGAACTCGAAGAATCATTGTCGCCGAATCGATGCGTGCGAGGGAATTTTTCAAACACACACTTCGACTCGCCGTGTGTGTGTATACAGCTGCTTACGAACTGTTTCGAGACTTCTTTATTTTGTTCCGTCAAAATTTCTGTTTCTCTCCCTCGCACTCTCACTCTCACTCTCTCTCTCTCGTCCACTTTCTCTCCCTTTCTTTCTATTTCGCAAAAATCTTACACTCATGTTTGCTTCATCGGTATGAATAGTAATGTGTAACATGACCGCATGTGTTTAAATATTAAACGAGGACTAATTATCGTCCTTTTCGACCACTCCGTCATCCGGGGGGAAAGGCGAACACAAGTTATTGCTGCTGCTGGTTTCCCATGAATGACGGATCATCGAGTTGCCGATAAATACAATGTGTTATATGAAATCAACTCTCACCCAATGCTTCTTTTTTCTCGTCAAGGGACAGCGATAGTTAATTCGATAAAGTTTTTCGTTATAAAAGCTTAATTAAGCCAAAAGAAAGAAAAAATAGTTAAAATGATTTGTCTAAAACAAGAAAATACGTATTTCAGAAGATGACTTTTAATAATTCAACATCATAAGTGTGTAAAGTATAAAACGTAAGATCTAATCGTATAGCTCTCAAAAGCTTCGGCATTTCTTTCATTTCAAGAATTTTAAAATTCTGCACACCAAAATTATCAAATAGGAATACAATTATCAGTTCGGTTTAGTCATTATGATTTTTTAAATAAATTATTTCTAATATACCAGTTATTATTAAATACGTTAAGCTATTACCAAAAATTTTCGTCATCGCTGTGAACCTCCTCTGTTTACAATCAAAAGTTTTCTCATTTCTTTAAGCTTTTTGCTTATTCATGTGTCTCCACGCGCTATGTATCCTTTAAAATAAAAAATCCATCATAGTAAGTGCTTCATATTAAGCGGTTACACTTTCGATCGAGGTACAAAGCTGTTATCAAATCTGATCCGCGTTTTAATCAATTACATCTATGTTCGCTCTGCTCTGGAAGCCAAAAAGGTTAAAGAAAACAAAATCTCACGAGTCGCTATGTATACAATAGTTCACAGAGGCGTGTGTATATTGTGTGTTTGTGTTTCTATGTATGTGATAAATATTTATATAAAACTTAGTCCATTGTTCGTTGCGAAAAGCAAAAACATTGTTTATTGTTTTTTTTTCCTTTCTTTCGCCCTATCGTCGTTGACAGCGGATTAAAAAAGATGCACGCGCGCGCGTGTAATATGTTGCGTGTGTATGTGAGTGTGTTTTGTATGGGTGAGTAGAGATGGAGAGTTGCCTTCGCGCAGTTTATATATCCGGGATTACGCGAAGAACGCACACGCCTGTCTGTCTGCGCGACCCCCTTGTTTTTACTTCCTCTTACTCTTTTCGTGCTTGTGAACCGATGAGTGCGGATGGTGGTGGTGATGGTGGTGGGTCTTTAACCGACTACCCTTCGGGTAATCGCTATGCATCGATTTCGTGCTGAGGCTACTCGCCGAGTGAATATCGGCGGCTTTGTCAGTCACCTGACGACTCGTGGATGCTTCGTCCAACCTAAGGGCAGAACATAAAAAAAAACGTTTTTTGACGAGGAGAAAGACAAGATTTTCTTGATGCTCGTTTCGCCGTATAATTGGTGAATCTTATAGGTATAAAAACGCTTGTATTCGCTCAGAGCTGGGCGTAAGTAAGGCGAGATCGATGGATTTTGTCGGATCCAACTTTTAATTGCGCGTGTTACGTTTGTTGTATATAGCAAATTTGCAAAAGTATGTTTATTATTATATACGTATACACGATCGCTCTTAGTTGTATTATTAATATTATTATTATAAGATTCGCATTGAGCAGTGGTTATACGGCAGCCCAGCACTGGTTAATATAAAAAAAAGTAATAACAAAAAAATGATGAGTGTTATGTGATCTCATTATATAGCGGTTAGTGAATTTCTCGAGTCCCCTGATACGGTTACAATTTTCATTATTTTCTTTTTCTTCAAACGTATATCACCCACGATCTATTCACAGCCATCCGAGCTATTATTTTATGCCAAGGTTATAATTTTCGCCTTTGCGCACGCATTGATTAATCGTTAAGAGGCTCTAAATCGAATAAAAGCAGAGGCTACGCTTGGGTATCAGTCTGTAGCAGCAACATGTTCATCAGCGGCAATGATAATGCTATCGCCCTGAAATGTACGCTACTGCCATTTTTTTCTCTTATATATTTTTTGTCATTTTTTTTTGTCTTTACTAGAGCGTTTTCTCGTTCTTGTGTTAAGAGACTCGGATCTATAGAAAAAACCAATTGTTGAGTTGCAGTATATGTTCTATGGAATATTGATGGTGACTGTATTCTCTGTTAATTTAAACGTTGACGCAGCGAGGTTGCTGTGGCTGTTGATTTTATGAAGTTTTGATAGATAGAGGAATCGAGAGACACGAAGAGTTCATTATCCTAAGTTCGACGAATTAATAACGAGCAATTAAAAAATAAATTTAACTGTACGTTATTGATTGAGGCACTCCATTTACTGTCTTGGATTTGAGGATGTCGTTCTCGTAGGACATGATCGTTTCTTTTCCGTTCTCGAAGACTCTGTAATAAGAAATAAATTAATGTTAATAAAATTAAAATTTAATATTACCTTACAAACATACTATAAATTTTAAAGTTTACATGGTTGTTTAATACACAATACTGAGCTAAAACCTAGAAAAGATATTTTTAAATATGAAATAGCAAAAACTCCAGTCAATAATTCAGAGTAGTGTTGAATTCTCTATTTTCGTAATAAATATATTTATACACTCGACATAGAAAATTAAGTTTGACAAAATAAACTGTATATAGAACAATAAATTCGAAATTGAATATTGGCAACTGTAATGACGATATTTTCGAACTGTGAATCAGTAAAATTTTCTCTATTACAAATCAAGCCGCTACTCCAAATTCGTAATCTAATTTTCGAAACATTGCAACATTTATTTTCTCTACAAAAGTCAGACTTACTTCTTGGTGGTGATTTTCTTGCCGTTAATAAACCTCGTGGACGTGCTCGTGCGCTTCATCTCGGCGTGACCACCTGGTGCGTTAAACTCCTTGAAAGTAGCGAAGGAGGTGACGTTGTTCATACCGTTGCCACCGAAGATGTCGCCGAACGGCGACAGGGACGACGAGGTGAAGAAGCCGAACGGACTGAAGAACGATGTGCTCAAAGTATTCATGGGATGACTTTGCCTCGAGCCCCGTGAGTGGTCATGCAAGCCTGGATGACAAATAAAAAAATGACAGAAAAGGAAGTAAGTATCGTATTGTTGTCGTTTCTATGCGTGTATATATGTATATAGAAACACGTGTGTCCCTGATTGAAATCTGTTTAGCGCCAGTCATGGGTACAAGAAATTGAATTCCCTCGCGCGCGTGCACATACACGCGCACACTCGCGTAGATCTAGTTGCGTAAGCGCTTATTAATAGCGGATCGAAGGTGAAATCCTTTCTTTTTTTTTCATTATTCGCGCGCTCTTTCAAACCATAATACTATCGCTGTCTGTTTTGTGTTGCATCGAATCTTTGTGCAACTAATACTTTACTCTAATAATAATTATTATTAATTTAATTAAAATTCTTGATTTATAATGAATCTCATTATCATTTATAATAATAAATTTAAAAAATATTATAGTATTGCACAAGTTATAAGATTTT
The DNA here is from genome assembly GCA_036873485.1 of Torymus texanus. NCBI lineage: Eukaryota > Metazoa > Arthropoda > Insecta > Hymenoptera > Torymidae > Torymus > Torymus texanus. Next base: position 12,622,436 of record JAYJLV010000027.1, on the reverse strand, counting down.
CTTGTATACTGTAGATTTAAAAGTTTCTTATGCATTGCAGTAGCATTTTACATGTGAAATTTTTATTCAAATTAAATTCAGCTTCAACTTCACTGACGGCGAAGGCGCAAAGTACGCTGACAATATTTGTACTCGAAACAATCTTTGAAGTGCGTTTCTTCCGTGCCACTCACCAGAAAAGAAAACATCGAACGGTGACCTGCCACCAAAGAACTCTCTGAACACCTCCTCGGGATCTCTGAAGGCGAAGGCGAAGGGATCCGTATCGAAGTCGTCCTCATGGCGCCTCTTTCCACCGGGCATCTGCAGTCCCTCTTTTCCATACTGATCGTAAACTTTTCGTTTTCGCTCTGCAAAAGACATTTCATCATTAGCATACAACGTCTCTTTTCAAACAATTACGAGTGAAAAATAAAACACTTGAAAATTCAGTTTGAATTAAACAACACAAGATGATAGGATAAGCAATATGTAATGTAGATAATGACGGGGGATAATAATGCACAAAAAAGAAGGGGGGGCTAAAGGGGAGGGGAAGTCGACACCGTACACGGGCGCTAGAGTCTTTTGTGAGTAAGACAAAGGGATGACTTGTGGTATACTGACGAGAGCGGATACAGAATATGCCTGGAAAAATGGTTATAATAGTAGTAATAATGACACGGATGTAACGACGAATGAATGGCTAAATTTAATATTTTTCTTTATCGGCTGAAAAAGTACATAAAGAGATATGCGTAGGCACCTGATATAAAAAATTATTATTATACATTAAAAATTTATGCACTGGCGTAAATTAGAGAGATGAGAAAAAAATAGCAGGTAATTCCAAAACCAATATTGCCGCAGCGCCGCTAATAGCCAATAAAATTAATAAAGCGAGGCGATAAATTTTATCTTCCGTTTGTCGTAAGAATTTTGAAAGATAAACGAAGCTCGTTTTATAGACGTTCGGTGTTTTTTTTTTTGTCGTTGACGGTTGTGGATAAGACAACGTTTTTATTTAGCACATTATCTGATATTATTAACCATAAAAATAAAATAACAATGACTGTAATTTTACCTTATATTTATGCACGAAAGATTAATTTCATAAACATATCAATATGCTTCTAAATTTAGGATGGAATAACACGATAAACTGAAAAATCATCCATAATTAACATTTTTAAACAACGGTTATCTAAATCTTAACGCTTCTTAAAACAGCACTTACATTGCAGCCAGTTCGAACTTGTTTATCGTAAAAAGTTATACAATAGCAATGGTTAACCACATACTACATAAAATCAATTACAAATAGAAAAAAAAAATCTCCGCTGCTTATCCACCCCGATAAAACTTCCATTCGGACTCTATAAACATTTTTCCTGACAACAAAAAAAAAAAAAAAAAACCCACAAAAAACTCCACGTGTTAAATACTCCCGCCAAGCTTTATCTCTTCATTATCATCGTTATTCCACAAGGAGTAAAAGCAGCTCATCGTTAATACACAATCAAGGAGCGAAAGCAGCCAATCCCTTGTAAAATTCTCTCCCGCCAATCGTCACACACGTAGGTATACAACTATTATCTAAATATGCATCGGGATACCGAAGAACCGCTGAAGCGGTGAATCAAAGTAATCCCGGTAAGTGTAACCACCAGTGCGTCCCCCCGTCCTCGGCGATGCGGTTCTCTGCTGAGCCCGGTCGTAGCGTCGTCTCTTCGCATCTGTCGGGACCACAAATACAACATCACACCACCACCACCACCATCACCACCACCACCACTATCATCATCATCATTAACAATACGTTGCCCCGTCTGTAGAGATTATTGTTCTTTTCTCTTATATGTGTCTAGAATCTCTCGTACACGTGGCCTTGTACTTTTCTTTTCTTTTGTTTATCATCATTATCGTTATAAGATAATGCTCGCGTGCAAGAAAGCGAGTGAAAGTGTGTATATTTTCACGCGACTCTCTCGTACGCGTGGATCTGCTGCTTTTATTATAAAATTATTCTTTTTTCATTTTACTATCTGTATGGAAGAGAAGTATAAAACAAGTTGCGGATTTTGGAAAATCAGCTGATAACGGGTGGCGAGATTATTGTCGTATGGCGAGTCAGAGATAAGAAATGTGTTTTGCTCGATGTGTACTTGTGCAATATAAAATGAAATGTACGTTATTTAATGTTGGATACTATCTGATATAGTTTTGAATGATTTCGATAAATTTCAGGTACGTATGAGTTTAAATGGATTACAGTCGCGTGCACACACGTACTATTTCACCGTATGATTTCAGATAATGTCAAAGATTGAGCAACGTGATTGTGAAACGATTTCGATCGGATTCTTTGTTATAAGTTCATGAAGGTTTTACACGAAAACATAAAGTAATGCAATAATATACCGCACGTTTCTCTGTGAAATACAATATTAGCCAACCACATAATTTCCAACGGCCTGGAATCATCGATAATCACAGCAAGCATATACACTTCTATAGCTTGACCGATAACCCTCACATCCTTCCAACTGAAAAGACTCTAGTATGAAACTGACCAGTAAAGGGTCTCACATCAATTTCAATTGACAAACTCTTTATCTCCCCCTCGTCTAACAATCATTTCCCGTCCCCACATACACACATATATATACAACACTTGTCTGTATAAAACGTGTCGGTGCTGAATTCCACACCGTCTTTCTCAATCTCTGCACTGTATACGCTCCCGTGGTCATCGCACCGTCGCGCGGTAGCCAAGCGAACGGTCCCTACAAAACCAACTGGAGCGCCTAATGTATGTATGTATGTGTGCATTTACAAGACGCATACACACATAGGTATTGCATTACTCTGTACATACACACTATCTCTCAGGCGTGCACATCACGCAGTCCTGCGCCTGTATATATAAGACATGGTTTCACGTACGCAGGCATATAGGAAAGCCGCGCGGCAAGCCATCGCTGCAAGGGACGGTAAAGTGAGTATGTGTGAGCGTGCACAAAGAGAGACTAGTGTACGTCTGTGTATATCTAGTAGTAGTAGTAGTAGTAGTAGTAGTAGTAGTAGTAGTAGTAGCTATATGCAAGATGGTATAGAGAAGGAGAAGGAAAGGAAGATCGGACGGACGAAGCTCACCGTCGATAAGGACTTCGTAAGCCTCGGAGATCTCCTTGAATTTCTGGTTCGACTCGTCGAGGTTGTCAGGGTTCTTGTCCGGGTGCCACTTGAGCGCTAGTTTCCTGTATCTGTAAGCCAAAGAGATAACAAAGGTCTTAGTATATATATATATATTTGCATGGTGTCTCGTGTGTGTGTGTGTGTGTATATAAATTGTATGCGTTTTGAAATAATAACATTTAATTGAGTTGTAGAGACTAGTGGTAGATAGAAATAGAAGTTGTTCGAAAACGAGATTTATCAAGGGACATTGATCATGTAGGATTTATAAGATTGAAACGATAAATCTGAGATAAGATGAGAAAGTAAATATCTATGGGATAAGATTGTAGCATATATAAATCTATTGCAACACACGATTCTTGGAGAACTAGAAATATCTTCTAAACGCTTTTATATATAGAAATACATTATTCATTACAAACTTTTCTTAAAATCATAATATTATTGTCTTTGTATATTCGCTCGCTTAAAGCATACGATGAAACTCCCAACATTAAACACAGTCTATAACATAAACGTTACCTTTCGTCAAGTATTATCGTATAGAACGACGACCACATCGTGTAATTATCATTAACCGTATACATATCCCTACAACATTTATAACCACAAAGTATCGTCGTAACGTGTACTGTCGGATCAATAACCCCAGCGCGAGTTCTCTTCCCAAAACCCCCTTATATATATACAAAGCCTCTCCCACATCGTGCGACCCCTTACAGCAGCGCATCTCATGCACCGTGAAAATCTTTTTTTCTTCTTTCTATACTCTCGTATATGTGCTCGCGGGCGACAACACGCGTCGTGGCCGTGAAATAGGTCAAAGACCTCTCTCTCTCTCTCTCTCTCTACATGCACACATGCCGTGACGCTCTCTAGCGCGTCTCGCTGCAACCTTATACCTCACACACACACACTCACGCGTGTATGCATGCTCTGCTCTCTCTTAAAAAGGGAGAGAAAGGCGAAGAAAAAAGAAAGAAAGAAGACGTGGCGGCGGTGCGACTTTAGACTCTTTGTGGCACAGACGACGACGACGACGGCGGATCTTCCTCATAAATATTTACGGAAATTACCAATCCATTTGCTCGCCGCGTTATATGCGCGTGCACATTGTATGCTGACAGTGAAGTGAAATCGATAAAGCGAGAGAACGTCGGGTATGTATGTATGCGTGGTAGATTCACTATGCGATTGGGTGGGGAAAATAAATGTTTGTGGAAGAGAAAAGAGAGAGAGAGAGAGAGAGGGAGGGAGAGAGGGATAGAGGAAGAGAGGCTTTTTTATCCTGCAGCAGAGGGATGGATGGATGCGTGTGTTTTTTCTCATGCCGAGTGTGCAGTAACGGATGAGAAAGAAGAGGCTAAATGAAAAGTCCGTGTTTGTTCCGGGCATTTGATTTTTCTGGCGGCTGGGTTTTGAAGTGTGCTGGGGAAAGGTAAACGTTGCCTTTTCAAATCAAACGAATGGTTGTAATAATGTTTTTATTGGATTGGTTGAGAGAGACAGAGGGAGAGAGAGATGACAAGGGAAAAGGTTATTTTAATATGCGTTCGTTGTCGAGAAGAGGAATAAAATGAATACCTTCATTGCTCGCTTTGTTGAAAATCTTTCCATACGCATTTATTTTCCACGCGTACATCCCCCACGTTACATAAACATTGTCCACCTACACCGATTATATTAACTTGCAACAGGTACTATCCTCAATTTTGGTTTTTTTGGACCGTCAGCACGGAAACCAGCTATAGAAAATTTACCAGGTATATATTTTGACTTGCCATTACTAAAGAAAACCCACGTATAATAAATATACTAAATAGAGGCGTACGCAGGCACGCGGACTAAAACCTCGTCATTGGACTCGAAATATGCATTATATCACGTCGGTTGGCAATTCATCATACACGATGCGTGGTTCCTTCTCTCTCTCTTTTTTTTTTACCTATATAGTCTGTCGCGCGGCTCTATAACCGTGAGTCACCCAAAATCAGCGATTGAATTATAGAGGAGTTTTCACGCTCGCTCGCGATAGTTCATTGATTCGCGTGTGTTGCATATA
>JAYJLV010000027.1:12591503-12611238 GCA_036873485.1 Torymus texanus | reverse complement strand
CGGCCGCTTTGTCTATCGATTCCCGAGGGTGTGAGTTCGCGCGCGCGCGCGCGAGAACAGGGAGTGAGAGGAACAAGAGGGTCGTCGTGTAAGCAGAGAGTAGGTTGGTTTCTACCCCTGAGGCACAAGAAAGATCCGCATCGTAAGAAACAAAGCGCTCGCGCGCGTGTGTGCGTGTGCGTCTACAGTCAGTTGTACCGAAAGTAGACAACGCGGGTTACTGCTGGTGCACGTACTTTTCTTCCCGTAGATAGAGAACGCACTGTATCATTCCGTTTTTCACTATATAAGCGTTCTCTGCCCACGTATATACTCACACACTCGTGTATATGTCTCTTGCTCGGTCTCTCTCTGTCTCTCTCTCTCTCTCACTCTCTCTCTCTCTCTTTCGCTCTAGGCTAGTGTGTATATAGACACATACGGAGGGAAAATCGACTACTCACTCGGCTGTGTAATAATCGATACGACACTGCTGCTGCGGGTACTCCTCCTCCTTCTTTAACACACACTTCTCTCTCTTTGATATGCCTCTTCTCGAGGAGAAAAATGAACCTGTGTATGATGAATCTACAACACACACTGTATGCACGTAGAGAGGATCTCAGCACGAGACTCTGCTTTGCTCTCGGGGACAAGCCTGACAAGAGTTTAGATATTTTCTCCGTGTATCTCTTCTCTCGCTCGCTCGGCTCGCTCTCTTGGTGTTAGTGCACGCGAAGTTGGCCGCAGACTGGATTCCGGAGCGCTGCTTCTCTGCTGCGCGCAAGATGGCCGGCTCGCCAGTATATAGCGTATTATACATAAAGCCTGCGCCTGCCTCCCTATGCCTGCTACTATATAGGCTATAAGCCTCTGTCTCTCCTCCCCACCCCACTACTCACGTTTCTCGTTCTTTCTATTGCTGTCTCGCTTTCTCTCTTGTGTGGTAGGTATCTCGTATATCTATAATATATATACGACAAGCGCGCTTGTGCTGCTCTCTCATGCTCGTGTGTGTATATATATATGTATGTATGCAGCGAGCGCGAGTAAAGAGGAGATTGACGTTTTACGCGAAGGGGATGAATTTTCTAGAACTGCTGCAGCCCCTTGGACGTGCTGGTAAAAATGTATGACGAAACAATCACTTACCTTGGGTGATTTCTGATACTAGCGTTGTTGATGGTTCTAATGAGTTGTCAGGTTAGACGAGAGGGTTGCTATAGGTTTATTTACTCTCTTGATTTTTCGTTCCGATGTTTTGGTGTGATCGTGGTGGATAGGCTGTTACGTATAGTAAGCTGCCAACAAAGAAATTGTTCACTCGCGGCGGACGATTGGGAGGAAAGTGAACGATTAGAGCAGGGAAACTATTGACGCGATAAATTTTGAGAGTGACCGAGAGTGTTAAGGCGGGGAGGGACAAAACACACGCAGAGGCAGCACGCGCACGGCGCAGTCGTCGATCGTCTCGTAAGTCATACACGCGCACAACCACGTTTGGGCCTCGTCGCTCGTGTCGAGCTGGACTCCCTCTATATGTGTGTGCGTTGTAGCGTGATCAAACGGCCTTTTTTCCTAGGTATATCGCGCATATATATATATATATATATATATATATATGAGTGTGTCTTTCTGGCTTTCAGCGATTGTCGCGCTGTGAGACAAAAAGGATTCTTGCTGTCGGTAACGTAGGTACTACGGTATTATTTCGAAATAATCGTTATTATGTTTGCAATGAAGTCTTTTTTTGGTATAATAGTATAGATGGTGTAGTTTAGAAGCGCACTTTTTATATTACTCGATTGGCATAATTATATTCGAGGTCATTGGCAGGATTTTGATGGAATGATATATAGGTATGAAGTGCGTTTACCTTGCGATTCTTAATGTAATATATATGTACAAGGCATGCGCACATGGGTAGTTCGTAGCAGACAATAGTCGTTTGGATTTTTAACCTCTCGCGAATCGTAATTTCCAGTCGCTTTCACCGATTAAAAGTGTAATAACGCGCACGAATGGCTGGTTACGCAGTGTATACATTACGTAAAGAAAATGTTTTTGAAAATGCAATTCTGAATTTTCAGGTATCGAAGTAACGTTACGTAAAAAACGCAGTGGCCACCGTAAATAATCATGCTCCGAATCGAAATTCTGGGTCTATACAAGAGGCTTTTGCGATACAGCGACACTCTCAAGTTCACAGATAAAAAGTACTTTCTGCACAGGATAAGGAAAGGGTTTTTGGAGAGTAAAGAATTGACTAACGAGAAAGATATAGAATTTCAATACAAGGTATTCTTTTTATTTACAATTATATACAAGGTTCTTTTATATTTAACAAAAATACTAATATTCGTTTGTTCGCAGAAAGGACTGACTATTCTGAAAAACAAGAAAGTAGTGTAAAAACATAATGCTTAAGAGAATTTGTCAGCTATCGATCACTCAACATCTTCCACTCATTGTTTCTGACAGTAACATATTTACAAGTCAAAACAATTTTAAAGGATTAAAAAAATCCGTCAACTTTTCTAAAGTACCAAAGTTGAAGGAGGAAGAGCTGGAAATACAATACGTAAGAGGTTGGGGTCCTGGTGGTCAATCAACAAATAAAACAAGCAATGCAGTTGTTATGAAACATTTACCAACAGGTATTATTGTGAAATGTCATGAAACGCGAAGTCAATCAAAAAACAAGGAAATTGCTGAACAACTGTTGATTAACAAACTGGATATATTTATCAATGGTGAAGATGCTGTTGAAAATCAAGAAAAAAAACTTTTACAGAAAAAATCATTAGAAAGGCAGAGAAGACATAGAAAAAAAGCAGAATTGAAGGCAGCATTTAAAGAAAGAGAAGGGGTGGATTAACAGCTGCATAATGTTTTTCTACATATAAATACAATTTTTATGAAAATAAATAATAACTCATTTGTTATATGGAAAATTCAGTTTTCTTTAATAATCATTTGTGTTTCTGTATTCTTAACAGATTTACAATATTTTCATTCAAATAGGGTATTTAGGTGTTTTTCTTGGATAGAGTAAATCTTTAGTACTGTACTATAGACATTTTTTTGTAGGTTGTTGCATATCTTTTACAGAATGCAAAAAGGATTCAATGTAATACTAAAAATTTGCTCAATGCAAGGTAATTTAAAATAAAATGTTACATATATTTTATGAGGCTCATAACGAAATGATTATTCTATAATAAAGCTGTATTTGCAGTCTTGCGTACTCTAAAAACACCTTAATCATTGTTGAAAAGTTATTGTGGTACTGACTTTGCACATTTATGTAGTTCTCTCTGTATAAAAAAAGATAACCTACTTACAAAAAAGAAACGATACAAGTAGCAGAAGAATATCTTCTGTATTTTGCATTATATTAATAATAATTTAAAACCCTCCGTTTAGTTTTCAAACGCTTGAAGAGATTTAAATTAGGGCTTATAGAGAATATACTACAAGTTTACATTAAAATAACTAAATGAAGAATAGCTCTTGAATAATTATTAAAACGCAATTAATACAATAACAATAATAATAATAATATTAATAATAATAATGATAAGAAGACTGCGAAGACCGCATTTTAAGAATGTACAATACCGTAAGTAGCAATGACGCTACGGAACGTTCATGAAATAAAATTAATTATAACTCGTTAAATACAATGATATAGATAATAAATTCCTAAGTGCCTTCACTGTTTAAATACTACACATACACAAATACCATTTGTACACAATGTACACGAGCGAAGACCGTTCATTTCAGACAAATTAACAGTCGGAAGCTCACAACATCTGAAATCGTAAGATTGATAAAAAAAATTCGACAAGTAGTCAATGACCTTAAACACTCAGTCGACGCGAACTTCAACTGTTCTTCAGCCAGTGCCCAGCCAACTGCCGTTTCCCGCCGGCGTGCCTGAACCGCTTTGCCGGTGGCTGTATACTGGACCTAGGCGAGCTTGAGCTTCTCAGTCTACGATTGCTGGCTACAGCTACCGAGAGTATACTATTGTCTATGTCTACCTGGTCCTCGATCTTCATAACCCTGACGACGGGCTGGAAGTCGATGCTCGAGCGCCTCTGATCCACATCCGACGATGTGACGACTGGTGGCGAAATGCGTTCCGCCAATGCCTGATCTATTATCTCACCGTTGGGTAGTTGCTTCTCGGACGACACGCTGTCGTCGTTACGTTTCGCTGTCCTCTTTAGCCTTCGCTGCTGATGTTTTTCACCTATACCGAGGAAAGTTTCCGTCTTACAGTTCTCGAATATTACTTTGGATGACGACCGTTCATAGGTTCGTTGTTGCAGCAGCTTTTTCGCGTACCGCCTGGTCTTTTTCGGTACAATGGCTACCTGGTTCGAGGGTAAATCCTCACTAGTATCCTTGGATTGTTTCTTAGGGGACAAGTTGCTGCTACTGAGTCGTCGATTTTCGATCTCAGCCTGGTGCGACGACTCTGAGGACGTCATGTTATTACGCTGCGCTTTACGGGTAGGTTTCGATGGTGAGCTTTTCTCAGTGTGCGTCAACAGCGAGTTAGCATCCTTTATGCAGAGATTCTCGTTGTTCGATAGCGAAGTTTCCGAGTCCTCGCTGATAGTCGCGAGAGTACGCGTGCTTTTGATAATAATATTCTCGGGGACAATAGTGGTTTCATCGTCGTCGTCCGTCCGGCGCTTGTCAAAGCTCTCGGTCCTCTTTTTTCGGGGTGAGATCTCGTCGCAGGTGACGGCCTTTAGTATAGATTTATCTTGGATTTCATCCGCGTCTTTAATTTCACCACTTTCTTGATCAACTTCTTTGATTTCTTTACAACTCTCTTTACTGATTTCTTTACAACTCTCTTTACTGATTTCTTTACTGCTCTCTTTAATAATTTCTTTACTGCTCTCTTTAATAATTTCTTTACTGATCTCTTTACTACTTTCTTTAATAATCTCTTTACTAATCTCTTTGCTCTCTCTACTACTCTCTTTACTACACTCCTTACTGCTCTCTTTAGTTTCTTTATTTTTGGATCTTCGACCCTTACCCAGTGGTTTGCACTCTATCGTGTTAAGCACCTGCTCGTTTTCCTTGCCCGTCTCTGGTTCTGTTGCGTTACCTTCGTCTTCAGGTGCCACAGGAGTTACAAGGTCTTCACTTTTTTGGAAGTCTACTTCTGGAACTTCAGTTTTCTTTACATTCGCCTCTTCAGCTGCTTTTCTTTCTTGATCCAAATGTTTTTGCAACTCTTCACCCAAGCTCTTGATGTGAAGTTTTCTTCTCATTTTGTTTCCTGGCCAACCAGTTTTGTTTTTCCTCTTCTTGCGCCTCTTCAACGGGAATTCAGCATTCAAATCTCCACATTCAGAACTCGCGCATGACGAGTTGTCAATGCCATTAGCGTACACATCATGACAGGTATCTAACAGCTCTAACAGATTTGCCGGAGCACCTTTAGGTACACTTTCCCCTTCTAGAACAACGTATTCTGAAGGATTTTTCCAAAGTTCAACGTCGAGAGGATCTAACTCTGGCATGTCATTGCTGCTTAACATCTCGTCGAGATTCTTCACGATTTCCTTCAGATCTTTATCGACGTCGGATTTCTCCGAAGTAGTTTTCTTTTCGGATTTGACGACTGATTCGCTCGTCGTCTGCTTTACCGCTGCCTTCTTCGAATCTTCCTCTTCGATGGTACTCAGATGTGTTGTCTGCTCTCGCCTCCTGATAATGGTCGACATTATGGCCAGCGTCGATGCGTGACATCGCGGACTTTTACGGGGCGACCGGCTACCCATGTTCACGTGGCCCCCTCTGCTTCGACCTCGTTTCCGGTGAACGCTACTTTGGATACTTTTATGCAAGATTTCATGAAAGTTCTCGATTTCGTACGGTAAGAGGAATGGCTTTTGCGTGTCTGAGTCGCTGAAGTAATGCCAGTACTCGGAACCTTCATCTTGACGTTGATACGTTTGGTACCAGGGTTCGGATCGAGGTACCGCTTCAAAGGAGAAATGCATTTTTTCAACTTCCGGCGAAGGTTTGGACGGATATACTCTTTCTTCCACTTGTACGGTGCTGTCTTCTTGTTCTTGCTGCGTTAAATCTTTTTCTGACTGTGGTTCACTGATACCAGTCAAAGGAGCTTGATACCTGAAAATATTAAATTGATATTAAATTTTTTTTTGTATGATAAAATAATATTAGAAAGTCCTTTGTAAATTAAATGAATACTATTTCATATTCATCATTTCTAATAGAACAAATTGAAAGTATTTGTTAGGTGAAAATAAGGAAAAACAAACTCATGTATTCAATAAAAAGTACAATAAACTACAAAATTTTCAACTTAGAGATGTAATTCTAGATAAAATAAATGTTAATGCTTTGTAAAAAAAGAAAATGTAATTCAAATAAAAATTAATTATCTTACCTTAATCTACTACCAGGAGTTTCAAATTTATAATAATCTGTATTATCCTTTATTAGAGCTTCTGTTTGTGTTCTTCTTTTTTTTCGTGCTCTGCCAGGACTTGATGAATCTTGTGACTCATCTTCACTTTTGTCTTCTTGTTTAGGAGCAGGATTAGTAATAGGAGAAGAAGTAAGTACAAGGGAGTTAATGTTATCTTCTCTTTCACTTTCTGTATCCTTAGGTAAAACACTGCTTTGTTCACAATCACTATGTTCATCGGTATCGTCATCGCGTCGCGGATCACCGAACATAAATGATTCCGCTTCATCACTGAGTAAAGAGAGTTCCGATTTTCTCACTCGTTTGAAGCGCACAACAACAGGTTTTTCACTTGAAGGTTTATCATCTTTCTTAGATTTATCAGTATGTTCCTTTGATGGAGACACAATTGCATTACCACTTGGAATTGCACTTGATCGTAATTTATTACCCAAAACTTCTACCTTGTAGTAATCTCTATTATCCTCTATCAATCTTTCTTCAACTGATAATCTATGTCGACCTCTACTAGTCCTACCTCCTCTTCTAGCTGGTTTATATTTTATTTGATCTTCTTTTCCTAAGCTTTTCAATGAATTAGTATCTTCATTGTCCTGAAGTGTCAATTTTTCACTATCTTTCACAGTTTCAACATTACTACAATTTACGGTATCTTCGTTTACTTCTTTAGGATTCACTTCATTTTCTTCGTGTTTGTCAATGTTTTGTAAAATTTCACTTGTTTTGCACTTCTCATCTTTCTTTTCATAACCGTTAATTTTGGTTTTTAAGTTGGCATCAAAGAAAGATTCTTTTTTAGCCTTCAAAGTACTTTCTAAGAAAGATTCCTTCTTAGTCTTCGAATTGGCTTCTAATAAAGATTCTTTAAGAGTATTATCTTTAATTTTCATTTTGTTTAGACTGCTCTCTTTACGTTTGCAATCAGCACTATTGTGATCAATTCCACCATTTATTGACACTTTTTCTAATGAATTTTCTCCATTGTTTACATTTTTCTTTGCTTCATTACTGCAAAATTTATCGAATAATGGATTTTCATCACACTGTTCTTTTTCATTTTGTACACTTTTTTCATCTTCAGAATCATTTTCTTCTATCCAAATTGTTCCTTTTGCACGCTTTTTAATAGTATATTTGTCAAGAGACTTATCATTTTTCTCTTCTTCATTACTTGGCCTTCCCTTAGACCTGAGTAAATGACCACTTTCGTGTTTTGCTCTCGTTCTTAAATTATGTGGAGAGTCCAGTTTTAAATTCTTTCGAACACCGTTACACTGCATCATTTTCACGTCGTCAGCGTTGCAATTGCTCAAGTTGGACTTTTTTTCCGACTTTTCATCCGCCAATAGGATGCCATTGTCAAGACTATGATCTCGACTCGAATAGAGATTGCATTCCTCCTCTTTACTGTAAAATATTAATAATACAATTACAATACAAGTTTAAAATATTTTGTAATAAATTTCATATATATTAAAAAGAGTTCTTACCTAACATCATTTGCTCTGTTGATTCTAAGAAAAGCCTCTACACTTGCCCCAGTACTAATTAAATTATCAAGGGTTAGAAAGTTCTTGTCATCATGAACAAAACTTAAGTGTTGATCACTTTGAAGATGTTTGGTTAGACTTCGGTAATCGATCCGACAAATCTCGCAATACCCGGTATTTTCTGTCTTGCGACCGCGTACTGCTGGAGCGCGAGGCCTTCGAGTCATTTCTTTGCCCTAAAGACAAAAATTTAATCGTGAATTCCTTTTCTACAAACTTTTTATCGAGTTGATATCACAATATAAAAAAATTTTACCTTTGATACAGTATGACTAATATGCTTTTTCTCTCTGTTTTCCTTGATTTCTTTTTTAACGGGATGAACTTCTTTTTTATCTCGGTCTACACAGAGAAAAGGACAAGTACCAGCATCACCATCAAAATTCAGAGTAGGCCATTTATCTAATTCTACAAAAACAGGCCTAGTATCTCTGTAAATAAAACTCTTTTTAGTTTTTTGATTTCTCTACAACATTTAACTATTTGATGAACACCAGTTTGATTTTTACCTGTAATACGACTCAAATTTTATGTAAGGACTTTTCAAATGCTTGATTCTCACTTCATTCCTAGAGCTACTACGATTGTCACGTGATAAAATACTTGAACGACTTAAAGCTTCTTCAATCTTATCTAACCAAACTTGTAGATCATGGGGTGACCAAATAGGTATATCCCAATTTCGGGCGTTATAGAGTGGATCCACGGAACACTGCTGTGGCTGTGTCAGAGCACGCTCCAACATTGCATCCACTCGCGATTTCTGTAAAAATATTATACAACTGAATGAGTTACACTTTATATTGCAAACAGTAAATTAGAAAATCTTGTTACAAGGCCTGTGTAACTTACAGTTCTCTGGGTAGTCTGACCCTGTTGATTTGTGGAATTTGACAGAGGACCTTCAACACTGTGATAAGGAGTTGGCGGTGTCGGTGTGGGAGTTGGGACTTCGATACTCCTCAGCGAGGGGGGGCCCCCGCTCTCTGCACTGGCACAGCCCCATTTGCTCCTGCTGTTACTAGATGATTGACCTGAACTTTCCCGATCAGTAATCACTACTGTCACACTCTTTACCAGAAACAGTTCTATTTCCTACAACACAAAACCATTACATTAATATATAATCCAAAAAAACACAGAATAAAATTTTCACTCTTATCAGTCGTAGCAACCAGCCAACAAAGACTGCAGCAATACTGCTTGCTAAGTCATACTTTTTTCGTAACACCCAGTAAGTAGTTCGCTCACATTGCAATCTCAGCAAGAAGCTCCAAGGCTATTCCAACAACTCTCTGTCTCAGCATTCTCCTAACTTACACATTCACAGCTCTCTTCGTTCATATATACAAAGGAAACCCAATCCAAAGCAGCAAAAGCACCTGGACAGCAGAGTTAACTCGACGACCTGAGGACGAGTGAAGACACAAAAGACACGACGGTAGTTTACATCTTTGGTATTCTAATAATACAGAGCGAGAGCGAACGAACGAGTGAGCGAAGAGAGGAACGACGACAACGTCGCGGGAGAAACCGTACGTTCGTTCGCCAAGGCGGCTGCCTGCAACTCTGCTGCACACACACACACATCGAGCGAGGTAAGAGAGGAGAGGCGTGCGCGAGGCGCCGAGGAGAGAGAAAGAGCAAGAGAAAAAAAGGTCGCGTGCGTGTGTGCACTACCGAGGCGAGGCGCGCGTCACGTGGCCGACGTGTGTGTGCGCGCACGAGTGAACGAGTTTATATACACACACGACGTGTGTGCAGCAGTAGCAGCGAGCAAGAGCGAGAACTGAACACACACAGGACACAACGACGACGACGACGCGCGCGCTCACAAGAGAGAAAGAGCGATCGCGACGCTGATGCCTTCGCTGCGCTGCATTACACACACCAGCAGCAACAGCACCAGTAACAGCAGATGGGCGCGAGCACGACTTCCACAGTTTCAAAAGCCAGAGAGCTGTTTGCTTCGAAAAGAAAAAAACACAAACGCATATAACACAGACACAATCACCCCATGACAACTTCACTATAGCGACCTACACAACAACGGCCTCTTGTAATCTCTGGACACAAATACACATACGTACACACACAGCTTTAACCGAGAAAGCAACGGCGACTCGTTGTTGCTGGCTGGCTGGCTTTCTTTTTCCCTACCTAAGACTCTGTCACAGCGAGAGCGCGAGAAGGAACGACGTAATTCGCGGCGGCTGGTATGTAACTGCCGCCGCCGCCTCTTTCTGTCTAGGTACACCACTCTTGGCCCTTGTACTGTAGACAGTAGCACCAGTACAGGAGCGTCAGTTTCTTTTTACTTCCTCCCACAATATTTCTATTTCAGTTGATCCTCTACTTCTCACTTTTTCCACGTCTATACACACTTTTCACTAGGTCTCTTTGCACATTTACACACATATACCGAGTAAGTATACGACGACGACGACGACGACGACGGCGACGACAACGCATCGACAGGAGCGACGCACGCACAGCTCGGGCGAAGTGCTCCGCGGAACTGTCACGCACAAAATGGCCATTCGCCGTTAACAGCTTGCCGGGAGCGCCGCGTGAAGGCGCGCTTCGCAACCGTATCAGAGAGTCGACCGACGGCTGCGAGCTGCAGCAGCGGCGAGGCAACAACGCTGAGCGCGCGCGCGCCTGCTTCGCTCGATTCCTGCTTGCGCGCACGAGTCCTTTACTACAACGCCCTGAAAGTATTCCGTTTATTTTCGAACATTGGCATGCCGATTACAGGGGTAAGGAAAGCTCAGGTACAATCGGACTATTTGGATCGGTAGGTCTCTTGGCGCCTCCTCGAGGTGGCGCTGTCAACGCCGCGGTGCCGGTTGCCGAATTGTTTGTCAACACTGCAGAAGGAGAGAGAGAGGCTGTGCGCGAGCGTGTTCTCGGTGTGTATGCGTTTGAGAGGATGATAGAGAGATAGAATGAGGGGGGGAAATAGCTTATATATATATATATATATATATATATGTGTGTGTGTACACATAGATAGTGTAAGAGAGTATTCGGAGCACACTGCACATCACAGCAATAGCAGCATAGCACAGCCGAGCGCACGTTTGCGTTGAGCTCCGAGAAATGTTATCTAGCGTGCGAGCTGCGACGTTGCCACATCTATCGCGCTCTAATACAGCACTGCTACGAAGCGCGTGAGTGGTAGGGGGTTTTCGGAAATTTTTGAAGTTTCGAAGCGCCAAAAGTGTGGTAGAGATACCGGTTAAAGTGAGCATATATATATATATATATATGTGTGTGTAAGGATGAGTGTCGTCAAGTCACTTGTTTCGAAGTTATAAAAGGTGAGAGCGTCTGTAAGGGTAGCAAATATAATAGAGAAGAGATATTCTGGAGTATTCTATCGACACCATCTATATATATACGCAACCGTTCTTTGTCGAAACGCAGGTGTTAGTGAAGACGAACGGACCGTTCACTGGAAACGCACACAACTGCCGGCCTACGCCTGGATTCTCCTCGTGTCGCCACTCGCTCTCAACGGCCGGGTTAAAAATACATCGGCGCTCTATGTATCCATGTGTATATCTATATACACGGACATGCATATACACACAAACACATACCCACGAGCGGGCGTGCGTCCCGAAAATTGATTCGCGCGCCCGCGGCCCTCTCCTCGTCCTCCGCGAGCACGGTTTGACCTGGAAACGATCGATTGCCGGGGCATTTTTAGTGCGATAAGTCAATTCTCTCTCTCTCTCGCGTTATGGTGAGCACGACAATTTGTGCGTCGTTGTTTCTGCAGTATACACTATAGTTACACTGTTACTATATATCGTAGTAGTAGTACAAGTACTCGCTGATTATCGTTTCATCTTTGTGGGTCGAAACTTTGTGTGGATAGTGTCGCAACGTTGAAAAATACTCTCACGATATGGAACATTTTTAGTCTCTCTCTGCGTGATTCGCATGTAAAAGTTGAGGTTTTAAGGAGTCGTCCGTTCGGCGAATTCGCCTCGCGAGTGTGGGTATATATAATGTGTAGGAGAGAACAGAGAATAAGAGAGAACGAACGGAGAGACGGCGAGACCATAGAGACGATAAGCGAACAAGCGTGCGCGAGTAGGAAGAAAGACACGCGCAAGCTGCAAAAACAAGCTCGACATATATATACACGTGACATAAATGAGTAATGAGACATGCGTGAGGCGTGTACATATACACTCACACAAGATTTTTCCGTAAAAGAAACAGCACGGACACGCAAGCGCGCGTCTATTTCACAACGCAGCGAGCTACAGCAACCTCGTCGCGGCATACACGCACGCGCGTTGCAGCCGTGACCTATGCAACTATACGCACATTGTACAATGTATACACTATATTCATGCGAAGTTAATACATCGGCGCAACATTCGCGAAGTTGGAATTTTGAAGTTTGCCGCCACAGTTGGCAACGTCGCCAACGGTGCGTTCGCTGACACGCGCGTGTGCTCATCATATACACAGCAGACGTCGTTCATGTACACACACACATACGAATACCTACACGGAAAGTTACACGAAAGAAAAACTGGCGAAAATGCCGATATATATTTTTCGAGTGCGCGCGCGTGCAACAACACAGCAGGCCGAGGGAATTTAGGGCGTAGCCCCCCCTTTGCGCGCTTGTACTACTGGAGCGAAGCCTGGCAACAGCAGGATCCGGGGGGGCCTGTATACACATCGCACACATACTATTCCTCTCTTGAACGATCATGTGTGCAGCTTGCGCGCCCGTGTTTGCCCCCCTCTCATTCTCTTGTCCCCTCTGTCCCGCGCGTGTGTGTATGTACGTGCGTGTTTGCGTGGTCGATTCATCCGCGCGCGCGGGCCGAATCTCGCGGCCATCGTGTATGTACGGAGAGAGAGGAAGACAGAGATGGATGACTAAAGCGAGGGGGGGAGAGAGAGAGACCCTTTACCTCTCCTCCATCGTATATGTCCGTCTCTCTCGTGTATGTACAAGTCAGCTATATAGCAAGTAAGCGAACGTCCACAGCCGCGCACACGGCTGTCGGAACTTTCTTTTTGGCATTTCTCGTACGAGCGAGCCAGAAAGAGAGAAGGTACACATACACACACACACACACACACGTATATATGCACATATACATGAGACGTAGAGGCCTGCTGTTGCCTCTTGCCTTTGCTTTTACGGGCTTCGCGTGTGATGCACATAAGCGTCCGATCTTTCTAGAGAAGCAAGAGGTTTCTGCTATATGGGCAGTGGCATGTTTGCACACATGATGTGTATGGTTTTGCTGAAGTAAATGTTTGGATGAGCGATGAACACTTCAAACGCATTTTGCTGTACTCCTTGCCTGTCCTGCAGTCTGAGAGAGATTATAATGATAATCTGGTTGCCAGTGCAAAGGCAACTGACTCTTTTGGATGACTTTTTTGGAAGTGTAGAAAATGTAAAGATTTATGCTTGATACATGTCTTTTGAAGAAGCTACGATAAATCCCGGTACAGCAAAACTCAAGCAAAACATAAGATAAGACCTGCTTGACAGTAGAAGAAGGTATGAGTAACTTCTTGCTGATCTGCAAAAAGTAACTGTAGTTTATGTAACTGTGGAGTAATACTCACCCCACCAAATTCCTTCAGTTTGTTCTCTAACTTTCCTGAGAGAACATGATTCTTTATGTCCAAGTAGAAGGTCTTGTTTGTTAGTGGCTTTGATGATTTACTAATACTGATAGTGGCCCCTGTAAGAAATAAACGAGAGTTAGAAAAGTTTGCTAATTTTGTGTCAAGTCCACACATAAAAACAAGCAATCAACGCAGAAAGTGTCGAACTACAGTTTTAGATGAACAGAACACGAGATGGGTAACCAAATACCGAGTATCTTGAAAATTTTGTAACTCTCATATTGCAAGCTGACCGCAGCACATAAGTCAACCCAGGAATCTGACAATTCCCCCACGTACTTCACCTCCCAAAATCCTAGCCCAACAATAACACCCAATAATTCAACTCTAAATCCAATTCTAGCATCAGCAACACATCCACTACCCAGGTGAGCGTAATTTCCACGCAATCATCGCTGCATACCACCTCGTGTTTTCTCCTATAAATAGCGATTGCGCGAGTTCACGCGCAACTGGACGCAATAAACATTACAGAGGTTATAACGAAACCCGCACATACTCACACTTCTCGAGCGCATTAATCGCACTGACTGCGGCGGTTGAAGCAGTCGTAGATTGTTGCTGTTGTTGCTCGATGCTTGTCCGACGTACAAGCTGCTGCCGTAATTGCCGTTGTTTGCACCGCTGCTGCTTCTGGTAGTCGAGTTTATCGCGGTTCGGCTTCTGCTTCTGCTGCTGAGTCTCGGACGACGATACCATCGTCTCTCTGATAACGAGCTTAAATGCAGCGGCCACCGCTGCTGCCCCTCGTGCTGCTCGTTTTGATCAGCGGGGCGACCCTGCCCATCCTCTTCTAGAGGCCCGCACGAGGTTGAGAATGTATGAGGGGAAATCGTTCGTACTTCTTTTGTCTGTACGCAGCGTTCGACTGTTTTACAGTCGCCGTCAGCCTGTAGCTGCGCGATGTACTAATTTATACAGTCGCGCGTAAGAGAAGGTACTAATTGGAGAGTAAATTCTCTTGAGCGAGGAGAAAGACTTGAGAAATAAACGAGAAAAAAAAACACTGGATGATAAATGCAGTTACACACACTCTGTCTTCCAAGTCCGTAAGTCCCTTGACTTTCTCGCCCGCGAGGATATAGAGAGTCAAAGAGGGAAAACAACACGCGCCTGCGCTGGCTATAACCTCCCCAACCACGGACAAACTCACACGATTTCTCTCGTCCCGCAGCTACTTCTTCAAAAAATTTCCTCCGCCTACACTCCTCGCGCGTCACGCGCACACCCGTACTTTATTGTATCCTTGTATCACCCACACTATCGGCCACGAGTAAGTATATAACCGAAAATTTCCTCGCCTCCCGCTCGCACTCACTCCTCAACGAGTTAACCAGCAGCCTCCTCGCGATCGTGGGGCCGTCACGCGCGCGCACACATCACAGAGTTAAGCCCGTGGCGAGTGTCGCCTCTTCTATTTTGGACGTAAAACGCAACACACATAGCTAAATACGCGCGCGAATAGAGATGAAGCAGCCTGAAGCGAGCAGCTGGTCGTTGGTTTAAAAGTATAGATATATAGAACGCGCGGGCGCGAGCCGTGCGCGCCAAGACGGCTTTCCCGTGGATCTGTCTCGCGCCGAGAAAAGAGAGATAGAGGAAGAATATGTGATGACGTAGGTGTCATGGGTGACGCAGGCGCCCTTCGTGTATATGTGGATTGGCGCCCTTTTTTTATAAATGGGGGAATATAAGCGCGGGCTTTGATATGTAATGGCCGTGGTGGGGAGAAGCGCGGGGACCGGTTTTTTTCCTGGGAGCGAGAGACGGTTGAAGATTCTGTGGAATTTCAGTGCTAAAATAAGAGGAAAAAAATTGTAAAGTGGTAAACGGTCGAAGTTATGCAATTGGTTACCGAAGAGTTGCTAATGAACGGTTTTTTAAACGGATAAGCGACATGATTTTAACGATCACTGGTTTATTTTAATAGTCAAATTGTTGGGCCATATTATTTGTATTCAATCGAAATATTAAATCTATTTTTTGTATTAAAAATTTGGCTTACAACATGAATTCAGAAAGTTATGAAAGTCGTTTAAAAATGGTATTGTGTTACTGATAATGTAGTTTTCTGTATTACCAACAGTAAGTATATACACAGAAACGTATTCAAATTTGAAATTATAATCACATAAATTTTTATTACAATTCCTGCAATATGTTGAAGTTTAATGATTTTTATCTGGATAACATTTCCATTCAAAATTAAAGAGTTTTAGTTTTTGTACAAATGTTTTTGAAATATTTTTCGGAACAACATATATAATATTATTATTTTAATAAAATTAACTTGTCAGCTGAAGTGTCAATATGCAAAATATGTAATTTAAAAAAATGTAAATTTCTTCTGCAAAATGAATTCTAAAATAAATTTTTAAAATACTACAATGAAGGGCAGAAGTATATATAAGTTTTCTCGAACAAATCAAAATTAAACGAAAAGATTTCGAATAACGTGTACATCTTGATTATAAACAATATTTAGATTACAATAATTGTACTATATTTATGACATATAATACATTGAATATATATCATTTTTATTACGAAATAGAAGACAAAAATTTATTAATTGATAAGAAAAAATCTCAATTGAGTTACAGAATCCTTGTGTGTACATTGTAAATACATGCCTGTGACTTCTCGAAATAATCGAATAAGTTCACTTTTTGTTGAAAATCGAGATAACCCCAGATTTTTTTTCTTCAAATAGGTCTTTTTCATTTACCATTTGCAGTAGTAGCAAAAATATAGCGGTAAAGCTATACAATTCACCCGAAACGTAACCAGATAAGTCCATTTTTCAAATTTTCTGCCCGGAATAACCAAATAAGTCTATCATTTTTTTCTTTTATCGTAGTTATAATTTATTTTATCTATTCAAATCGAATGTGAATATGATGGCTAATATATATTTATCTGTTTATTTCAAAAATTCCTATACACTTTCAAATTATAAACATTTTAAAATTTAACAATCTTAGTACAATACACAATAAATACAATACAAATGGTCGTAAGTTTAATAGAAATGTCAGAATAATAGAAATTTCTTGAATAACTTTTCGTGACACAATATTTGTGAGATAATGGTCATTTACGTAAGTACGATTGATAAAGAATCGGTAGATATTAAACAAGTTAATTTCGATAGTTTTACAAAAGAAATACAACGCATTCCGAAGTCCACTCATTCCGCCGTATCCGATATGTAAATATTCACTTACTTATTCTCCATCGCACATTCGCACGTGCAGACTGTGAATTGCAGATTATCGAATCATATCTTATAGCCAGTACGCTTTCAAGGGTCGTGAGTCGTGAGTCGTAGGTCGGAAACAGAAAAATTTTTTCAATGTCTTTCAAAGCTACAACCAAGTATACACTTACATGGTAAACGGCACATATCTGCCTTGCAGATGTAGCCTAAAGGAGTAAAAAAAAAAAAAAAACTGCAGTTGCTGGTTTGCATCGTGTGTAAGAAAATAAAAGTGTCGAGTCACGGTTACTATACGGATCTCTCTCCTTCAAAGAAAGTGTTCCCCACGTCGTTGACATCATCGCTCTGTAATGCTCACTCGGAGTGTTCACATATATATTTATACAAGGCGACGCGAGGCTATTTTTCGCATTAGATGCTCTCGTGGACTGCCGTGCGTCGGTTCTTGTTTGTTCAAAAGAGTTTCGTGTCCTTTGGTTGACGTGACAAGATATAATCTTAAGGGTGTTAATGTGAGAATGATGCAATGACGTGTGTAAAGGTGTGTGAAATTAGATGACTAAAAGTTTTGTGGTTTTTCAGAGGCAAGATGCTGGGAAGGCAGTTTAGAAACTTAGGCAATAAGACTGTTAGATACTTGGTGGCTACCAAAGGAATTCAACAGAATGTTAAATTTGCAACGGAACCTCAAGTTACTCCTGTTCAAATCGATGTCCCATGGGGTAAAATAGAGGGTAAGAAGCATGGCTGATTTTTTCATTAGATGTGATGGGTAATAATTTTATCATTATATTTTTAGCAAAGTTGTGGGGTTCGCCTAACAAACAACCTTTATTGGCTCTTCATGGATGGATGGACAATGCAGGCACCTTTGATAATTTGGCTCCTCTGTTGAAGAATTCTTCAATTTTGGCCATAGATTTACCTGGACATGGTATATCCAGCTGGCTTCCTCGTGGAATGATGTACAATGATATAATAAGTGTGCAAACAATAAGGATGATTGTAAAACACTTTGGTTGGAACAAAGTGAAGTTATTAGGCCATTCAATGGGAGGAGTATTGTGTTACAATTATACTACTTTGTATCCTGAAGAAGTTGAATTCGTAATAAGTATAGATTCACTGACATATGTAGCAAGAAAAATAGGAATACATGCTGATAATCGAGCAAAGGCCATCGACAAATTAATACAGTTTGAGAGTAAATTTTTAGATAATCCACCAAGTTATCCAGAAAATGTTGCTATTGACAAGTGGATTAAAGGAACTGCATTCAGTTCATTGGATGTTCCTGCAGTGAAAATTTTAATGCTTAGAGGTGCTAAAAAGAAAAATGATGGTACATATTACTACACTCGGGACTTTCGCTTAGCTATTAATGAATTTGATAGTAACTATTCAGCAGAAGATATCAAAGAACTGTCATCCCGTATCACCTGCCCGTACTTAGTAATCAAAGCAGCCCGAACGCCATTTTCTGATATAGAAAAGTACTGGAATAGAGCTGCAGATGTGATAGGTCAAAGTAGTAAAGACTTTCGTCTAGTGCCTCTCGATGGATCTCATCATCTACACATGATACAACCAGAAATGGTTGCTAATGAACTAAACCCATTTCTTGAAAAGTACAATGTATGAGAGTAACATTTTAGATAACTTAAATTACTAGACCAATTTAATTTATTCGTTGAACATGCAGTAATCACTACACTTTAAAAAAATCAAGACGCCGCATGTGCATCTGAGATCGCGAGCTAAAAAGAATTGTATATGTCAAAGCGTCTATCTACTCTGTTATACCGAGATAAGAGGGCGCATCTAACGTTAGTCAATAGCATAAATCTCGCGCGCGCGCGAAAATTCATTCGTTTCGCAGCGCTTGCATGCTCCCGTGTGGTGGCCTTCCTATGCAGCTGGTAGGATAGTATAGTCGTGACGCAAAGCTCGCGTGATCTTCGCGCGAAGCCTCGCCACTGGTCGAATGCCTTCTCCGTCTCTCTTTCTACACGTACGTATATTCCTGCGCATATGTACATGCGTGTATATATAGGTACGTGCATGAGCTAAACGGAATTGAATTAAAAAAGGAAGAGAGCGTGCACTCTGTGTCTGTATCTTATATTTTGTAAACAATCGCTTGTGTTACGCGCTGGCGCGTTGATGCTTGTTCGAC
This sequence comes from Torymus texanus, assembly GCA_036873485.1. Taxonomy (NCBI): domain Eukaryota; kingdom Metazoa; phylum Arthropoda; class Insecta; order Hymenoptera; family Torymidae; genus Torymus; species Torymus texanus. Next base: position 12,592,141 of record JAYJLV010000027.1, on the reverse strand, counting down.
TTTAGTGTATGCGATTGTGTAATTTTTGCGCGAAGAGAGAAAGAAAAAGAGACGAGAATTGCGCGCAAGGTAAAGAAAAAGTTAGATATTTGAAAATCGCTTGAAAGCTTTTATATGAATGTGTTTTACTATTTTTTTTTTCATTTAGTTTACAACTGTAAGAAAACATGGATGTGTGCGGTGTAGATCAGCGCAAGCAGAAGTTGCGTATATGTTTTCGTTAATATAAAACGAAACGATAAAAAGTTCGTTTCCTTAATCGATTGTAATGAAATTGCGTTTGTATATACAAAAAAAGTGAAACCAAAGTCATATATTTATCCATGAAAATTGAAAAATGTACATCAATTGACGTTTTTTGATGATAAAACTATCATCAAACAGTAAAAATAAAAACTTAATGTTAAATATGGACTGTTTATTTATGAAAAAAAAACATCTTTTTAAAATAAGTTTATTTAAATGTTAAGTGACTGTTTATTGATTTCTTTAAATAATTAATATTGATGATAAAACTATCATCAAACAGTAAAAATAAAAACTTAATGTTAGTTAAATATAGACTGTTTATTTATGAAAAAAAAACATCTTTTTAAAATAAGTTTATTTAAATGTTAAGTGACTGTTTATTGATTTCT
>JAYJLV010000027.1:12568491-12587099 GCA_036873485.1 Torymus texanus | reverse complement strand
CACTAATGTTTCGGTGGAGCAATTTTAACTAATCTTTAGTGGTTTTTTCACTAATTCAACTTTAGAGAGTATACATATGTGGTATATTCTTAATGAACGATATATGATATGCGTTTCGGATATATGCATATACTATATGCGTAGAACATTTTGGCTCGATTTGGGGAAACGATTTATAGCGCGTGATTTAATTATTTACTGCGTACCGCTGAAGCGATTAATTTTGGGTATAGTGAAAGTCGTGCGCGCAGAACGAGAGATTATGAATTGTAAAGTGCGACGGTTGCTTTATGTAATAGAGACGTTTATATACATAGTGCGCGAGACGGAAAACGAAGAAAAGTTTGTCTTTCGCGTGGGAAATGAACGCCAGTCGTATTATAGCACACGTCAAACTGAAACCATTGTACTTCCAATGTTTACACACGCGCGCTCATTTCATTGAACGAGACGAGGCATTAAAAAGGCCTTTGTAAATCGCGTTCGTTCAAGGCTTGAATTATAACAATATGTCAATATTTTACGTTATATAGACATTTCTAACTCTATATTTACCCTTTTAATCTACGTTTTCAATATTCAATCTCCTCCGATTCCAGTAGCAACTCCTACATCTAATTATAAAGGCGCGAGGGCGCGTAATACGGTTTCCAATCAGTACCGCCAATACCTAATAAAAAAGTAATCGATATCACCGCCGTGCTAATCGAAAACTGAAGCGGTACAGGTGCAGATGCGTTCTGTTATATTTATACTATATATATACTATATACATATATATGCGCGCGTCTAAGTAGATCATGCAAGGATCACGTTTTCTCCGACTGGCCGTTAACCGAATGACGACGAATCCTATGCGAGGATTAGTGCGAGAACGATGGTTCGTATATAAATCATGGAATGTATATATACAAGCTGATTATAATTGTAGATGCGCGGTAGGGGGACTTTATCGCTTTTTGTGTTATAAGATTTTTTTTTATGGCGCGGGTATGGAGATTAAGAGACGTCGGCGAAGGTGTCAGGAATGCTGTTTGGAGAGGACGAAGGCTTCGTGTGCTTGACGGGTGACGGAATTGGATTGTATATATAATCGGTGATTTTTAACGGCGCGTTTGAATGAAATATTTGAGGGGAGATTGAGAATTTGAAGAATCTGAAGCGTAATCGATTGGATGGGGAATTGGTTATGCTTGTGTAGATGGTTTTCTACAATAGTGGCGGTTATTATGTGATAAATAAAGAAACCGATTTCCATATTGATAATAGGGAATTTCTGAGAATGTCATCAATAATTTATATTATTAACTTTTTGGAAAATCGTGTAAGTATTGAAGGCATAAATCAATCAAGGCTTGAGTTAGAAGTGGTTAGTAGTGATATTACCAATGAGTTTATTAGATTATTCTTAGTTAATTTCTTGATTAATTTGAATGGATTATGTCATTTTTTATTTTAGTTAACAATACTGTGAAAATGTTAATTTTTATTCTGATGTATTGAGATTTTAACGATACACGTGTACAATAAGATATGCACAAACTATACCGTAAACGCATTGAAGACTCACTGTTCATACCACATTTAGCCTTCAATACCAAACATAAATAACGATTTAAGACATCATGACAACTACAAAAACCTCAAACAACTCCTTGAATTTCTTACTTAGCGTAAATTTGCATGCGCACAAACAAAAGTTGAGCAACATTTCGAGCTAACCATATACCACAAGCAGAAGTCCTGTATATTCTCTCGCAACCAGAAATTTCGAGAGTTGGTTTCGTACGCGCGCGATGATTAATCACAATTAATTTTCTAAAGGACTATGTGCGCGTGTACGACTTCAGTTAATTTGTTCGTTGCTGCGGGCGAAACCATATACGAGTATTCATTTTCAGAACGAGATACAACCGGACACATCTAAGATGTCGCCCGTATCTCGAAGTAGAGCATGCCTATATGCTGGAACGAGAATGGTTGTGTAGAATGTACCCGCAGTTGGATTTGAAAAAAAGAAAAATTATATTAGAGAAACTATTATTCGAGTTGAATCGTTAAATCGTGTGAAGAATAAAATCTTATGATTTAAAAATATTTATTAAGAATTTATTGGTCTGTGTACTATACACAATAGTTATTAGAGTTATTTGAATTTGTATAATTTTAATTCCGTTAGCAATGAATATACTATTTGTTAAGAGAGAAAAATATATATGTTCATTTAAAAAGGACGAAAGCAGTTTAACAATGAAAAATTGGCGCACTCGAAAATCGAATCGCGGAAAATCTGTGAAAAATCGACGATGTATTTTTACGTTACACGCCTGACTAAATCATCTACTCTCTCCACTGATTTACTAGCGTGGGATGCCTATCCATTCTTATCGCTTCTACGGGTAAAGGATTAAATCATAATCTACTTTATCCACCTTTTCTAGATTAATCAGAATTCTATATTTAGAATTAGAGTGTTTAAATTGTGGATATTAAAATTTTAATTGAAACCTTTATAGATATTCATGAAAAATAATGAGCCACAAATTTTTTGTTAACGGTTTTTTGTAATATCTTTTTTTATAAAGAAAACCTTTTTTGTTAATATGATAAATCCTTTCGAATAAGTCTGATATAATAAGAATATTATGGTTATAAAGTGAAATGACGATCTGACGTTCTCTTTGGAGGGAAATATTGATTTCTTATACTATTCGAAACAAGAAATTGGAAACACGCCGTCTTATACAGCTATTTTCACTGAAAGAAATCTTTACATAGAACCTATATTTAGTAGCAGTATTTTTCAGACAGTTACATAAGTATTAAAATGGAATTACCAAAATTTGATTTTATTATCATGATTAGCTTGAACTTTATGATTTTCTTTAATAATTGTTTATTTACGTAAAAAAATAATCTCTCATTGATGAAAAAATTTCTATATGAAAATGTATTATTTTTTAGAGTTACACTAGGACACTGTCATTTGAGATACCTATTTACTTTTTAAATATTGCTTTTTCTGAAGCAAATTTTATTTTTTAAACTACTTTTTAGTAATAATTTTTATGAATTTTGTAGCAAGTTTTACTAATAACGTGATATTGCGTTACATCAGTGATAAAAATTATTATTTAAAAAGATAAAATTTGCTATAAATATAAAAAAATAAATTACTATTTAAAAAATAAAAATCTCAAACGCAGAATATGTTTCAACCTTACTATGAAAAGCAATAAATTCTCTTATAAAAAAGAAAGGTTTATACAAAAATTGTTTTCCGTGCAAAAAAACCAAAATGCTTCACCGAGCATTATACAATCAACCTTTGGTACTTCCATTTCCCTTCCCACATCACCCCTCTGAGCATTAATCTTCACGCCCCGAGTAACGGCAGAACCAAATCGTTTTTTGTCCTTAGGTGAGCGGGCAAACTTCGTCAACAAGCCTCATGTGATTGCGATGGTCGGTCTGCCTGCACGCGGCAAGACCTACATTTCAAAAAAGCTCTGTCGCTACCTCAACTGGATCGGCATCAGCACGAAGGTGTACAATCTGGGCGAGTACAGGCGGCATGCGACCACCGCTTATCAATGTCATGATTTCTTTCGCCCGGATAACATCAAGGCTATGGCAATAAGGACGCAATGCGCTATGGACGCCTTAAACGACGTATGCCAGTGGCTAGAGTCTGGTGATGGCGAGGTGGCTGTATTCGATGCGACGAACTCGACAGTCGAGAGGCGCCAGTTGATCAGGGACATTGTTGTCAAGAAGATGGGCTTCAAGCTATTCTTCGTCGAAAGCGTTTGCAACGATCCAGAGATTGTAGAGCAGAATATTATGGAGGTGATTATGGATATTTTATTAGTTTACATACATCATAGAATTAAAATTTTTATGTACAATAAAAAATAATATTGTAATATAGCGTAATGAATAATACAAAGTGTCAAGTCTGACAATATAAAAATATCCAAGGAAAAATACAATACACTTTATATTGAAGTATTACGATGATTAACGTTTTAAACAATACATAACAGTTTTTTTTCAATTTACTAAATATATAACAAAGGTGAAAAAAATCGTCTCTCTTCCCGCAAATCCAGACAGAGACATGCACGTGCATACATATTACGTCACATAGACGTTTACAGATGACTTAGGACTGCGTCTCGCATTAGCGGAGACTCTATAATTCTACATTGTATTATACCGTCTCTATATATGCTCTTCTTTGTTTTTGTACTTGAAACATTGACATTAGCATTGCATTTCTCTTTAAAATGCGATGCTTTAGTAGATTTATATAAGCAATGACATAAAAACGGGATAAAGATTTTAATTCATTTATTAATTGTTTGACAAATTTTTGATCTGTATAAATAAAAGGACCAATTCTATTATAGAATTCCAACATTTTGTTATTTAATGGTTTAAGCTGTAAAATACGGGAATCCTGTTATACAGTAACGGGAAAATCTTGTTTTAGAATGTCATAATCCTTTTTACAGTTCTTTCTCTTTTTTTATTTTTACATTCAAATACATTGAAGTGCAATATTTTTTTTTTCAAAGCTTCTGCATACGATTCATCACGCATAAATTCTTCAAGAAAAAAAAATAATAATTTTTATCTCAATATCGGGAATTGTTGTAAATGTTTTATTCATTTATCGCTTCATATTCCTGTCAGATATTTCTGCTCCATTGTTATTATCAGTAAACTTAGTCATCGAATAAAAACGCACTGGCACTTTCGTGAAAGAAATTCTGACAAAATTAACTTCTCGTCTACTTTTAATAGCCATCATATTTATTGTCGAACCATTACGTCGCCTTTGGCTATAAATAAATCTCACATTAAATCATATCAAACGTACATTGTACAGAGCACAAATGTCACGCAAATAACATGTTGCGCAGTCTAGATTAGGTATCTATTAGTCAAAATAGGCGATGTGCGTACGTCCGCACACACCAATAATGAAAATACACATTCATTCTGACGACTCGTTCATTCTTATAATTGAGTTCGCAACTAATTATATTTATATAAGATTTAACGAAGGGTTTTAAATTTTTATCTAATAAAATTCAAAGTATTGACGTGATATAATATTCGTTCGCTTTGAAAACTAATCTATGGCAATGGAAGCGAAATGATGCTTGAATAGCGTCTACTTTCAATCAGCCGATAACAAGCTGCGGAAAAAGCCGAATGAACTCGAGGTTCAAATTATGTCAGCTGAGCACACGACAATAATAATAATAATGTATACAGGTCACGTGATTATACAGGTGTGTCACTACGTATTTCAATCACGTGCTCATTAGTCTCGACGTCTTGCAAGATTCAAATTTTCGTGTTTACTTTGCTGTTAGAATTTTTTTGAATTTTCAAACACCTTGAGAATGGATGTACTTTTTTATCAACTGTAATATTCTTATCAATATGCAAACCATGACCGTTTTTCCACTTACACTTCAAACTACCATATACTACAATAATTATAAACCAACGAGCGATTGTTAATATTTCTACAGTTGCGGTTTCGCGATTAATGTCTTTGTTCTTTATAATTAATGACACAACCGCGAATAATTCACATATTTATCAATCTGTAATACAGAATTTTCAAAACTACTATATTTATATTAAAAAAAAAAAAAACGAAAAAAACACATTCTTAACAATCCCTATACCTAGCAAGGTTTATTTTATCAAAGATTATTTTTTTTCTTTATACGCAGGTAAAAGTCAGCAGCCCCGATTACACGGACATGAACAAAGAAGAAGTGCTCGCGGACTTCATGTTACGCATCGAGCACTACCAGGAAAAGTATCAGCCCCTCGACGAGGAATACGAGAGCGACCTATCGTTCATGAAGATCTACAACACCGGCGAGAAAGTCCTCGTCCACAAACACGAGGGCCATATACAGTCACGTATCGTCTACTACCTTATGAACATCCACATAGTGCCACGTACAATTTACCTTACGAGGCATGGCGAGAGCTTGATGAATCTAGACGGCCGTATTGGCGGTGACTCCGATCTCAGTGGTCGAGGTCGCGAGTATGCCCGGGCACTGGGCAATTACATCTCCGAGCAGGATATCCAAGGTCTAAGGGTCTGGACGAGCTGGCTGAAACGGACCATTCAGACGGCGGCACACGTAAAAGCGCCACAGGAGAGGTGGAAGGCGCTCAATGAGATTGACGCTGTCAGTCGATTATCATTTTTGTTTGGGTTTCTTTTCTTTTTTTTTTTTTTTTGTTTGTTATTATGACTTTGTGGTTACGAAGTTTTCCTAGTTTCTTTTATCTATGTGTTATACGCGCGACAGGGTCATTGACGATTTTTCGATAGTTTTCTGCGTGTAAGACATTGCAAGTACATGATATATATATAAATCGCGTGAGTGGAATGGTGCCTTTTGTCGGTATTGAGTAATGTGGTTTTCAAGAGTAAATCTTTAGAGTATACTTAACTGTTTGACGGTAATTTAAAATTTGCAATTCAACGAGAAGTAATAAAGTAATAGATGAGGATTTTATAGATGATTTTTTAAAACACGTTTTTACTTGGTCAGTGTTGGGTTTTATAAACTTTTGCTAAAAGAAGCATGATGTAGTCATTGGCGATTATCTCGTCTTAATAATTAAAATCATTAAATAGAAGCCAACGAATACATTGTGTTTCATTAATAAGAACGTCAAAGCTGACAATGAAAAATATGACCCGGAAAAAAATCAGTAACGAATCAAATTTATCAACCAATTATCAAATAAGATTTATTGACAATAATACTAAGTTGAGCTTCGTATTGAAATGCTATTGTTTTTAATAAAGTACAAATATCTAATTTTTTTGTTTGAAATTTATGATTAGGAATAATAATCGTAAATCGATTATGCTTGTATAAACTAATTATTGTTTTGACTGGTTCAAACACAATGAGAAAAATGGTCAATTAAAATCTTAATTTTGCTTGTTCAGGGAATCTGTGAGGAGATGACGTACGAGGAAATCGAGAGCAAATATCCAACGGATTTTGCTGCAAGGGACCAAAACAAATTTTCCTACCGCTATCCCCGGGGAGAGAGCTACGAAGACTTGGTGGCGCGACTTGAACCGGTCATCATGGAACTCGAGCGACAGGGCAACGTTCTCGTTGTCAGTCATCAGGCTGTGTTGCGCTGCCTCCTTGCCTACTTCCTCGACAAGAATGCCGGTACGTTACTTTACGTATTTGCCTACACATACAATAACGTATTTCGTCTTTGGTTTTTTATCGTCTTGTGATCACAAAAACATGCTTTGCATCGAATTTAATTTTTTAATTTATTTATTTTTCTGAAATTTTTTGTTTAAGTGCCGCTTACCCGGAGTGGGGCGTATACTTTGTTTTGTTATCTATGAATTTTTTAGATCTTATGCAATTTATTGCTTCTTAAATGATTTGTTTATCGATACAACTTAAAAAGAAAAAGTATGCTTAGTCTATATAAAAGCTTTTTTGATGTATAAAAACTTTGAATGTGACGTAAAGCTTTCCTTATGAGATCTGTAATTCTTCAAAAATCTTTTCTTTTAAGAAATTAACAGACGTTCTTGTTATTCATTACGAAGTGCGATGATAGGAAAATATCATTATTCAGCAATGAGAAATGACGTAAAGACTAATTTTTTCTGGGATAATAGTATTCATTTTATCAAACGTTATTCTGGATCAAGTCAAATACGTCTCTAAATCTTAGAAGATAAGATACTAGCAAAAATGCAGCCTTGACTCTAGCTAATCCTTATCACATCTGAAACGATTGAGTTTGAAAAATACATTTTTTCGAATAGCTCTAAATTTAGCTGTATATTATTTTATCTGTTTAAGTGTATCGATGATGAAATTTAATTTCATATTTAGATGAAGAAAGTACTACTAAATTTGCTCTGCTTTTAAAATAATTTGATAGCAAAGTACGGATCTCATTAGCTTGAAGCTAGTTTTTTAACGAAACCATCTCTCATTAACTGATTGTTTTAAAAAGTTTTTATCAATGCCAGATTAAAGAAAAGTATACTCCCCCCATATCCCCCTCGACCCCCCCCTTCGTCATGGCCCTTTTCTCTGTATTAACAGTCAGCTCCCCTGACTCTCATCCGCGCCACCACGAACCAACCCAAACCTTCTCTTTTGCAGACGAGTTGCCGTACCTCCAGGTGCCCCTGCACACGATAATAAAATTAACGCCCGTGGCGTATGGCTGCAAGGTGGAGAACATACGGCTGCCAATCGAAGCGGTGGACACGCACCGACCGAAACCAAAGGTAGAGGCTTAGTAAAACATTGTGTAGATGCGCAGAAGTGTTAAGCAAAAAAAGAAAGGAATGATGAAAAGAAAAAAATAAAATAAAAGTAGCGAGAGAGAACGACATGGAGAGTGAGACCGCGCGCTCTCGCAAAAGGAGCGCTGTATGTTGTGTAGATATTCCTCTGTACTGTCCCGCAAAGCACCGGCAAAGAATATGGTCGAGACACAAGAAAGAGAAGTGGAGAGTGGAGAAAAAAAGATAACCAAGAGTGTCAGTCTTCATACCACACACACGCAAATACATAGATACATATACCTACAAAATTCCGCCACATGCTCGCTATATAGTATAGTAAACTATCACCGGTGGAACCGGTGATACTGTGCATCGCTTTTGTATATCTTTTTTCTCCTGTATATACACACACACACACACACACATACACACACACACACACATATAAAGCTCTCGTTCCTTATATACAGAAATATCTCTCTCTCTCTGCATTTCCTACTTGTACGATGCTCTTTCCAGTGATTTTTGGGTGCAGTGTATCCAGACAAGTGTTCTTCCCGACGCACAGAAAGCAGTGCACAGTCAACAATTTGCATGTCAACCAAGACCGAAAACTATGTTTGTGACTAAAATGAGCGTAGCCGCTTTACTGACTTATAATTATTATCGCACCACCGTCGCTGGTCATGTTGTACAAACGCTATATAGACTTGATTATCATCACTTTTATTAAATGTTTCTCATGCTGCAAAAAGGGCTGCAGACTGTACGAACGTGGAAGGAGGAAAAAAGAATCTTCCGGATCCTCGTTCTTTGCATTGTTCTTTCCACACATGGCTTATATAGTGCAATAGTCCTAGTTCATCGTCCTCCCTCTCTCTCTCTCTCTCTCTCTCTCTCTCTCTCTCTCTCTCTCTCTCTCTCTCTCTCTCTCTCTCTCTCTCTCTCGCACAAAACACAAAAAGAAACATACGCTCAAGACGTTGATCCATCAGCTTACACAGTGTTCTTTTTCCGTAACGATGTCAAAATGAATGTTCTGTGCTTTATCTGAGTTCTTTGTACATGTGCACATGTAATAATAATTTAATGATGAAAACAAATTATTAGATTATAACCATTGATGACTATTGTCCGACTAAATGAACTTAAAATCTGTTTACATGTCTGAGTATAACCGAGGCTCGCAATACTAAGGCTTTTGGTACTCCAAGGTGACGATTTGTGTAATTATAACATCGAGCATTTTAACCAAACGTATGTTCACCTTTTTCAAACGATTTATTCATGACATTTATTTATCACCGATTACTTTTATTCATTATTACTTAATTTAACGAGCATCATTGGAAACATGTACACCACTTATTTATATAGAATTATATATATATATTTTGTATTTATATATTTTTTGGCAGAACAGGGACTAGATTATGTTAGTTTGTATTTATTGAATAACTCCGTTACTTGTGAAAACAAATGATGTAATGTGCAAGAAAATACTTAATGATTTTTAAAGTACTTAGTTTTAGATAATTAAAAATAAACTTGTCTTTCTTATATATGCTATATCACAGAACAAGGCAGTAAAATTAAAAATTTTACAATAAATTCATTTTACAATCGTTAACATTTCGTTTCTTTTGCCACTGCTGCTTTCCCTAAGTCTGCCAGATAAAAGTAGGTGGATTTTCACATTATTTAGTTTTAGCCATTAAAGCATTGAACTAATCCTTTCGATTAAGCTTAACAAAGAAAAGTAAGCCATATAACGATAATTACACTTTATAAATTTATCTCATGCGTGATGTGCACTTGTGTCAGTGACACGTGAAAAAAGAAAATGATTAAAATCAGAAGAATGAAGAGATGTGGGCGAGCATGAGAGAAAGAGCAAAACGCGTGCAGAGCACATCGCTGAAACGTAACGCTATCTTTTTTCGAAACTTTTCAGATCCCGGGCTACCTCGAGGAGCGCTTCCGAAGAAAAGGCAAGAATCTTCACACGTGATAGCCGATAGAGCGCAGGCCTCGCAACACATACGAACACACACTCACTCTGTACAGTTCCTCGGATTCATTGTCTCGAGAGACAGATCACGAACACGGAGAGAAAAATAGAGAAACAGATAGAAGCGGCATTTGTTGGGCGTTGAGCTGTCGGTCACGAGAGAAAGGCCATTGCAATTTACACACCCATATGAGAGAACTGAGAAAGAAAAAAACCAAAAAAATAGACATCTTCCTTTTTTTCTTCTTCTTCCTCGCCAAGACCATCTTGTGTGTATCTCTACTGCAACATGCGACGTTCGTGTTTCTCTTCGATGTCGTTCAGTGGCCTCCCGCCCGGCCCTCCCTTCCTGCATCTCGATTCTCGCTCGTTCATTTGATTACAATTCAACATTCAACGTGGATTTTTTCATTTTTTGAGAGAAAAGAAAAATGTCATTCATGTGTAATAGCGAGAGAAAAAGTAAAAAAAAAACTGTTTTCAACTACGTATGATAGTGATTTTTACATCTTTATATATATATATATATATATATAACGTCACATATATATAAAGAAAAAAAATTGTCGGCTTATATAAAATGAAATAATGTGTACTTTTCTTTATACAGAGAGTCATAGGTGATAGTCCGATCCAACTACGCAGAGGATTTCTTTTTTTTCGACTTAAAAAGACGATTAAAAGTAAAAGAACAAAAAAAAACTGGATTGAAAAGAAAGCGTGTATATAAAAAATATGTATATAGCTCTATTTTTTGTGCGATGTATTAGCAAAAGTGCGAGTCTGTGATTACGAGGAGATAAGAGCGAGACTATGTCGATGAATTTGCTTCCACTCGTTCCACCAGAATTTTCGCGATTATGACTCTTGATGAATACGTAAATAATAAGAAAAAAAAATGAAACACCTTTTAATGAGTCTTGTTCGCGCGAGAATTTGCTATTCAAACGACCAAGTCAGGCTCGTCGACCTTTAGTGAAATTGATAGTAAATTACTGTGAAATAAAAAGAATTAAGACGAAAAAAAAACAACTTAGTAGACCACATTCATTGGCCGATTAATAAATGCCAAATGACTTTTTCGTAAGTGGTAGTAGCTCGAAATTCAATGTTTCTTACATTTATTTTATTTATACAATATAAGTATAATTAAATGAACATGAAAGTGGATAGTAACAAAAGCTATATGCTTCTCATATTTACAGTTATAGTGACAATCTGCGTTTCTTCGAGTCCAATACGCTTTTATTCGTCACACTATTATAATCAACTTAAAGATAATGTCAGTGTACTTTCTGGTTAATACAACTCATCATCTCGTATAAATACAATATTATCATATAAATAAAAACTCTTTTATTTACAATTTGTATCACCTTGTTTTTTCTTATTCAGATTTTGAATAAAAAAACTCATCTTACGTTTCGGCTTCTAATCCTATAGATTCAGGATCCAAAGTACCCTTTTTAGTTCTTTTAGCAGTTGACTCTAAAACAAAAATTATGTCAAATTAAGATAATTTAAATAATTTTCTAACTTGTTATAATGTTTATTTATTTTTCAAAAACACTTATTTGTTACCTTGGTGGAAGTGCTTAGCAGTGCGTTTCCTAAGATCTTCTACACCTTCTTCAGTCTGAGCCCATTCCAATACTAATCTTCGTCCATACAAATGAGTACTTTGGCAAAGGGCTTTAAAAGCTCTCTGAAAATATAAAATTTATTTATTATTTTTTTTAGTTGAAATATAATTGTGCATGAAAAATGCCGTACCTTTGCTTCCTTTTTTGTATAAAATTCTACGAAACCAAAACCTCTGTGTTTTTCATCACCAACCATCTTCTTTGGCAATCTAACACCTTTCAGTTCACCAAATACTCTGTGACAAGTATAGTTTATATTAATATCTTCCAATAACTAAAAATAACTTTAAATAAATACATACTTAAACAGATCTTTGATTTCATCGGCATTTGCTTGAAATGGCACGTTTCTTACGAGAATCTTAGTTCCCGTTTGTTTTGTAATGTTGGCTGATTTCTTGGTTGTCTTAACATCCGATCTGAAATATATTATGTAAGTATAAACAATGTAATAGAATGACAATTGTGTTACTAATTTTATGTAAATTAATACAACTTACTGAAGTGTTCTTTCAGAACGTTTCAACTCAAGAGTTTTTCCATCGAATGTCATCATCTGTAAATCTCTTAAAGCTCGCTCCGCATCTGCTTTATATTTGTACCTCACGAATCCGTAACCCATAGATAATTTACCACCAGAATTTTCAGGATCTTTTTTCATAGAAATATTTGCATAATGAAGGGGACCACATTTCGAAAAATACTACAAAATAAAATATTACATTAAAGATAGTATTTTAATCATTTTTCTTAGTAATGTAAAGTTTTATTAAAACGTACCTTTTTAAATTGTTCTTCAGTTGTACGGAAGTTTAGATTTTTAACGAAAAGAGTAGTATCAGGCTCCGGTTCATCTTCATCTTCATCATCATCATCACTCTTCTTACTTTCATCCTTTTTCTCGGATTTTTTCTCAGCTTTGATTTCAGCAGTTTTGGCGTTTGCTGCTCCATTGTGCGACGCACTTTCAGGTATATCGTTTTTACCTTCAATTTTAGAACTTTTAGAAGGTGGAGTTGTGAAACTATCATCGGGTGCCCATTCCAGGTATAAAGGCAGGTGTTTAAATTTTGAATAAGCTAGTCTTGTAAATGCCTTTCTTGCTTCGGACGGTTCAATGAATTCTACAAGGGCTACAAAAAAATGGTATTAAATAACTTATTAATGACAAAAAAAAAATTAAATAAGAGTATATTTATTTCTCTTTTTAAAGTATACCTGTGATTCCGGACGGCGGTAAAATTACTCGACCGAGTTCACCAAATTTGACAAACAATTCCCTTATTTCTCTTATATGCGTGCCAGCAGGCAAATTTTTGACAAGAATGACAGTTTTAGATCTTTTATTTGGAGCCTGGTAAAATAACATCAGAATTAGTTTTAAAACTTGGAAACTATTCAGCACTATACATATTTAAGATAAATAAATCAAACCAATTATACCTGATTAAAAGCAGTCAATTGAACACCATTTTCTTCTAAAAATTTCTGCGTTTCTTCTACCAACTGCGTCTCTCCTAAAGCTAAACGAACAGCAACACTTGCTGCTCCATTATCACTGTCTTGCAGTACCTACATTTATTAATAATGATTAACAATTAACTTTAAATAATATTGTAGCTAGAATATAAGACTAGAATATAAGATATATGGAATATAAAATAAATACATTTTCTTTTGTAGTATTGTAAGCCTTAGCTATTGCATCTGCAACAGCATTAGCACCCAAAAATAGTGTATTCCAATTGTGCGAAGATCCAGCAGTCGCTTTTGCCTGAAGTTCCTTCTTCTGCTTGTAACTAAGACCATCTAAGAAGCATAAATGATGCAATATTTAGAAAAACATGAATATAATATTTATTACTTTAAAAATCTAATAATTTATACCTTGCGCAAGTAGGTCTTCTGGTGTGGTTTTCGATTTTGCTGGAAGAAGATGAAGCATCCGGCCGTTTTGAGCAGACCCATCAAGTTCTGTATAAGCTTTCACAGCATGTTCAGGCATTAAAAACGTTACTGTACCAAATCCTTTTGGTTTTCTTGTATCTTTGTCAATTGGTAAGTTTACTTCAGTCAATGGACCTATAACATTAGAAGTTTAGTAAACAAAGGAAACAAGATTAATAATTAATGATAACAATATTAAATAAATCTTACCATATTTTTCAAATAATTGCCTTATATCATCTTCAGTTGCCGTGTAAGCTAAATTTCGTAAAAATATTCTTCCAGATTCAGCAATACTTTCTTCATTTTTCAGAGCTTCTTCTTGCTGTTTCCATCTGAACTTAGAACTTTTTTGGTCATCTTCTTTTTCCTCTTTTTCAACTTGTTCATATTTAGTTACAAATAACCGTTTTCCATCTGAAGTTAAAAATAACAATTTAAAAATATTTTTATTATTTTTATAAACAAAAAATTAATTTTAAACAACCTACCTAAAAAGCTTTTATTTTTGTTAAGAGCTTGTTTCATTAGTTTTTCAGTTTTAAAACCAACATAGGCGATACCTTTAATCTTTTGTGGTACTCTAATCGATTTAGGCTTTATGCCTTTGAAAAATATTTTAAGGTCTTTTTTTTTATGATTATAAGCAAGTCCTCGAACTTTCACTGTAAAAAATTTGGCTTCCCCACGTTTTGTACTCTTGGCTGGGGTATCTTTAGTTTTTACATCTGTAGACTTTTTCTTCAGTGCTTCCATGTATTCTTTATCAGAAATATTTTTCTTGGCAATTGCTTCTTTTTCTTCTTCGCTTGACTCTTCATCATCTTCTGATTGACTTCCATTATCATCGCTGTCATCATCTTCATCTTCTTCATCTTTTCCATTAATAGGAAGATCCGTATCATTACTCCAAAGTTTTTTTTCTCCTTTAGTATGACTTTCAAGGAACTCAGTAAATAGTGGATCATCTTTGTGCTGTTAATATTGAATACATAATAATAATAATAATTTTAAATATAAATTAAATTTTGAATACATGAATGGAAAAGAAAATTATAAAATATGATATAGTATACCTTTTTCAAAATTTCTTTTATTTCACTGTTCTCTTTATCCTTATCTTTTTTCTTTTTCTTCTTTTTTTCACCTTTTTCTTCATCTGTAATAGCCTCAGCAGTTACTTCACTTTTCTTAGATTTTTTCTTTCTCTTACTTTCATCTACAGGTTCACTAGTACCAGCTTCTTTTGCCTTATTACTATCGGGAGCATATTTGCTCCATGACTTTGGCTTTGAAACATCTCCTATGAATTAAATAATATTAGAAACCACATAAAATTTAGACTACTATAAAAACTTAATAATTGAATAGTCACCTAATTCAGCACAGTATTCAACTGTAATTCTAGATGTATCAATACAACTGCGATGGAAAAATTCTAAGGCAGCTGTTGCTTGTTCGTCAGTCTTGAAACCAACGAAACCAAATCTTCTAAACTTGCCATCCTCTGTATACTTAAGTTGTACATCCGTAACTATACCCTTTTGACTAAAAAGTTCTTTGATTTTATTCTCGGTAACCTATAAAGAAATCAAAATTTTCAAAATATGCTAGATAATGGTCATAACCATACTACATTGAAGATTAAAAATATGTCACTCACACTTTTGGGTAAATTTTTCACAATTAATCTCGACATGATTGATACACTTTAAAGTACTAACAACAAATAACTCAAAAAACATTCCGTTCATGAGTTATCAACAAAACAAACTTCGCTCTTCGGGCTGAGTGAGAACCACGTGCGTCGATGGCCGAATAGCATGCATTTCTGTCTTGGCGTTGAAGTCAACATCAGTGCCATCATATGGTAACAGTTGTTACTACGGCTTTTTGGAGTCGCGAAACTGCAGTATCAGTATATTATATATATGATACATGTAATTTTGTACTAAAAGCTGTTTAAATTACCTACAGTGATGTTAACATGTTATCAATGCATACATGAACAAATAAAAACTTAAATAAATGTCAAACGTTTTCATTAAATAATAAAATAGACTGTTTTATTTTTAGTTGGTAAGAAAGGAGAAAATCATCAGATTTTTTGTAATAGCGGGATATTTAAATCAAGTTTGTCTGCTATCCCTTATTAATCAAATGTATTCAAAATTGTGAAATAACTATGTTACATTAATAAACAAAAACGTTATCAATTAATAACAATTTTTTTAGGACACAAAATGTAACTAATCGTTAAATAAAAATAATTTTTCATACAAATTAATGTAGAAAAATTAGTTTGAATGGTCTATACATAAAACTTTATGCCATCAAATTTTTTCATTGTATCAATTAACGTGTAAATAAAATTTAAAAAGATACAGTAGTCCGAATGGGAATAGTTACTCATTTACATAAAAAAAAATTGAAAAAAAAAAACCTGGGTACGTAACTTTTTTCCGCAACTATTTTGACAATAAAACTGCTTTCCAAATCGTTTAAAACACTAAAAAAAAAAGAACCATTCAAACCTTACTTCCACAGCTTTCGTACCCAACTTCATGCCTCTACTTAACCAACCAACACAACAACATTATACTCCACCGATAAAAAACCTCTCTCTCTCTCTCTCCGCACCCAATATCACACATCTCTTTCTCTCGCGTGGGCGTACGTATGCGCGCGTCTCGACCAAGGGGGCGCACCTGCGCCGCGCTGCTCCTCTCGCGCGTCTATCTCTCTCTCGCTCTCTCCTCCCCCCCGCGCGCAACCAGGCGCAGGCCCGAGAGAGAGAGAGAAAGAGAGAGCAGCAGCAGAGGGACTGAGCTGCGTGGATAGTCGGATCGGACACACGTACTTGGATCGCGAGCCGAGCGCTGTCGTGTCGTGTCGTCGTCTCGTCGTGTGCGCGCGCGAGAGAGAAAGAGAACGAGTGTGCGAGAGCGAGAGAGACGGTATAGAGAGAGAGAGAGAGAGAGAGAGAGCGCGAGCCATCGCCATTTTACGCGTTGTGTGTTGTTTGGCCGTCGCGCTCGCCGCCGTCGTCGGTCGTCGTACAGTCGCGAGTGTGTGTTCTCATATATAGCAGCAGCAGCAGCAGCTCGCAGAGGACGATGCTGCTCAAGTACTTCGCGCCCGACAGCTGCGCCTACAAGTAAATCCGGTGTTAAAAAAGAAGCAGCAGGAGCAGAGGACGAAGTGAAGGAGAGAAGTAGGAGGAGGAGGAGGAGAATTATCATCGACTAGATCGTGGTCGCGGATTGTGTGTACGCCCCTGTCAGACAGACAGAGATAGAGGATACATCCTAGAAATAGGAGGAGAAGGAACGAGCGAGAGGGCAATAGAGAACGAGAGAGAAAGAGGATTTATAGTCGTGTTATAACAGAGCAGGGAGCGCGCTGCTGCACGGGAGCGGCGCAGCGGACTGTGTATGTGTGTGCGAGTGAGAGAGAAGGATATTCTCGCGTAACGGAGCGATAATAGGGGCCAGGAAGACGAGAGAGAGAGCGAGTAGCAGCAGAAGCAGCAGCAGCAGCGATGCAGCAGCCGTCGCAGCAGCAGCAGCATCATCATCATTGTGAGCAGCAGCCGTCGTCGACGTCGTCGTCGTCGAGGCTACGGCCTTACCAGCCACGACGTGCCCTCCTCTGAGAGCAACAGCGGCAGCAGTTTTCCAGACGTCGCGCGCTCTGTCTCTCTCTCACTCACTTCTTTTATCCCGTTTCGTATATCTGCACACGCGCGTTCTCTACCACAGAGCATACCCATATCTCTTTCACCCGGGTGTGAGAGAAGAACTGCCGCGTCGCGAGTGCGCGACATATAACAGTGTGAAACAAGAACAAGAACAACAACAACAGCAGTAACAGCAGCAGCAGAAGCAGAAGCAGCAGCAACGACAATAATAATAGCAGTAGTCTACGATATACAGTCGTCGGGAACCGTATCTAGAGTGCGATAAAGGATACGACAAATAAAAAAAGCTTTGTGACAAGAGGAGTTTTTCCCCTCTCAGCCGTGCTTTCGGTGTGCTTTTGGTTGTGCGAGTATATAATATATGTATATATCTATATACATATATAGATAGATAGTGCGAAGAGGAGAGAAAGGACAACGCGAGCGCGAGTGCCTGCAGCAGCAGCAGTATAGAAAGAGAGAGAAAGAGACACACAAGGAGCAGCAACAGCAGCAGCAGCAGCAGCGTAGGAGCTCAGCGCAGCTACTACGCAGAGCCGAAAGCGCGAGAGAGATAAAGAGGGAAGAAGAATCGCGCGCATCCGCGAGAAAGAGAGCCTGCCCGCGGGGGTGGGCCACCCGGGATACTCGACGATGAGCTCGCGCAACATACCCTCTGACAAGGTAAGCCTATATAATATATACATATATATCTTCCTTTTTTTACATATATATTTACGTATATATGTATTCATACACGTATAATACGCGCATTCACGCATGTATATACAGTAGTTCGCGACCGCACGCTCTTTCTTGACCCACTTTCGCGGGCTCTAAACACACGCGCGCGCGCTCTGCGCTGCGCCGTGTCACCGTTGCTGCTGCAGCAGCAGCTCAGGGATATACCCGTGTATCTATGTGTGTGTGTGTGTGTGTGTGTGTGTGTGTGTGTGTGTGTGTGTGTGTGTGTGTGTGTGTGTGTGTGTGTGT
>JAYJLV010000027.1:12540424-12568391 GCA_036873485.1 Torymus texanus | reverse complement strand
ACACACACACACACACACACACACACACACACGCACACGCACACACACACACTCGCTAGCTCTCATTTACACTCGCGTATACTCTCGCGCGCATACATGTGCATATCCCCTTGCCCCCCTATTTCCCACCCTCACCTCACATTTACCCTGCATCCGAGCCCCCCCCCCTCCCCTATCCCCCAAGATATATAAGTTTAACGATTATAGCGTGTACATAATATTGAAAAAGGTATATATTGATGAGGGAGGCGCGCGTGCGACTCTCGCGTTGGAGTCGACGATGATGATGAAAAATAATAATAAAATAACGATAATGCTAACGATAAACGAAGTAAAGAAAGGATGAGGCAAACAAAAATCCGCAGTATGTAACGTTTGTACTCTCTCGCTTTCACTCACAGATGATGATAAAAGAAAGAAACGATATATGTTAACGATGAAATTCTCAACTTAACTGTATTCCCATCCACAATCCTACGCTACTTCTTCTCGTTATCCCTCGGGCGGGGAAAAAGTGCGCGCAAAATCTTGCAGGTGTGCGCGCGCGCGCGCGTGTCGCATTGTATCCGATTCGCTGCTAATGAGCGTTTGTTTGTTGATTTGTAAGAGAGGGAAAGAGAGAGGGAGAGAGAAAGGTGAAGAAGACGATGAAGAAGGCGCGAATATACTTGTGATTTGAAGAAGACGAATCGAAGTGGTCTTGTTTCCTGGGCTACTCTCGGGTACCCACTTTATCATTTGTGACGTTGTCATATATGCGAATTTGTTTTCATTCGATAGGCTACGATGTTTTTCTTGTGTATAAGTGTTTCAATGACGCCGAGCCGATTGCGCCCGCTGTGACAGATGTAACGGTGGAATGTATTTTTGTCTGGGACAAACGTTTTCACTGATTTCTCGCAGCGCGTTCTGCTTTTATATATGTTTACTTTCTTCTCTCTTTCTCTTTCTCTCAACTTCTCCAATCTTTTGTGTTATTCGCAGCGCAAGGAGTTTGGAAAGAAAAAATATTGTAAAAAAAAACTGAATGTTTCCTATTGATAAAGTTTCTCTCTTTCTTATGTAAGGCGATGATATTTGCTCGTTTTTTATGTGATTTAGGTCCAACTTTAAATTTAAGAATAAAATTCATTAGTCGGGAGTGCGTCCAACTTGTTCGTGCCTATGCAATAGTGCGCTCAACACAAGGACAGCATACTCTTGACGTATGAATTTCAGCACAATAAAAGTTCGAGCGCCAATGGTAGCACGAACAATTGCTTTTTGAGTTGTTAAAAGTTTGATTGTATGAATATTAAAATAGGTTCGTAGCACCTGAAGAGAGAGAAAGAGAGGGTTGTGAATAAGAGGGTGTAAGTTTTATTTTTGCGGGCGTACGCCATTGTTTCTGTTACGAAAAAAAGACTTTAATTTGTGCAAAGCAAAACTCGTTGTTTTCGCATTGTATGTTAAATTTCAGAAAATTACTTAATAAATTGTGCAAAAGTTTTCTGATCAAAGTTTTTGGTTTTAGTCAAAGTAATTTGCGAAACACTTATCGTGCATAATTAAATATATTTTATTTTAATCAATTTTAATTGACGATTAGCTTGCAAAAAATAGTACTTAGCAAAACTAAGAACTTTATCACCTTCTCAGAGAGAGAAAAGTCAACGTAAGATATATAATTTTTATTCTATCGATAATAATTACGAGCCAATTCTGGCCCACTAACTCAGCTCACCTGTGCGTGTATGTACTTCTTTTCGGTAAAGTGCGTTGTTATATACTTATACATAAATATATATATATATATACATATACTGCGAGTAACCGAGCGCCAGAGCTGCCGAGGCGCGTGTCTCGTTTTGTATGTGACGCGGAATGGCCTACATTTGGCCGCGTTAAATACAAACAACGTCACGCGCGCAAGACGAGCTTGGAGGACGGCAAAAAAAAAGAGATATAGGGGAAAACCGAGAGGCGAAGAGCAGGAACTTCTAGTTATCTCAATAACCGCATGTGTGTAGCAAAACGATAATAAGTGTATATCACGGCATTAAGCATAATCCAATTACCTACCAGTTTTGAAGCGAGCGTGCGTTCGCGCGTTGGACGATGCAACGTGTGCGTGCGCGCGTGCGCGTCAGACAGTCAAGATTATGAAGAAGAATCATGGACGTATTTAACTGATGACGATATTAAATAAAACAAAAAGAGAGGAAAAAAACCGTTTTAAAAGAATTAAATATATATTGTACAGCGCGATGATCATCGTCCGTGTCGAGAAGAGCGCGCGGGTATAAAGGGTGTCGACGCGCGCGAGAACGCGCCTGCAGTGTTTTGCAGATACACATACCACACACGTACACGTACATATATACATACGTACATACATATTTACGCTTACACACCTTACAAACGTACGAGTTCACGATATATGTACGGTGCAGTGGCGTCGACACTGGCTCTCTCTCGCTGAGAGAGCGACTATACTCCTTCTCTCGTATATACATACCTATACACACACGCGCACACACACACACAAACACAGATAACGACCCTGGTAAAAATGCCCCCTTGGATTTTAGACGAAAAATGTGCGAAGATGCGGAAAAGAAAAAAGATATACGTGTCCGAGGATAATGATGATGATAAAAAAAAAATGAAAGAAAATATGGATGCACGAAGCTGCATGCACACGCGCCATTGTTTATTCCCTCCTATTCGTCGATCCATTCGCGGGTCGAACTAGACAAAAAGAATTAAAAAAAAAAATAATGATAAAGATGAATAATTAAACAAACTTCTTTCTCTCTCTCATCGAGACATTTTTCACCAGGGCTGCTTTTTATCATAGGAAAAACAAATTTTACCGCGAAAGAAAACGAAGAAGAAGAGGAAGATATCATCGTTATTAAGTTTAACAAAAGAATGATTAAAAAAATGAATTAAAAAAAAGATAATGAAATAAATAAGACGAAAGGCTCGAGCTGCCTTTTTGAAACTCGACACCTATACACCATACATTATTATATATATAAATATATTTTATTGCTAGTGGATATCACATAAGTACGGCAATGTAATATTCATCTGTACATAGGACAATTAATATGAATTCAACTGACTAGTAAATGTTTTAGAGGTCGGCAAAAACAAAAAATTTACCGATGGGAAGGATTGTCATGAAAATAACAATGAACTGGGTATGTTTGT
The DNA here is from genome assembly GCA_036873485.1 of Torymus texanus. NCBI lineage: Eukaryota > Metazoa > Arthropoda > Insecta > Hymenoptera > Torymidae > Torymus > Torymus texanus. The sequence continues at coordinate 12,565,193 of JAYJLV010000027.1, read as the reverse complement.
TATTATTTTCACAATATAATTGTTACGCGATTGTGAAACCAGATTAAATAATAATTAAAAAAAAATAAAAACAAATCGTGAATGATGAGGAAGATGACGAAGGAGAAAAAAATTAAGCAAAATAAAAAAAATGAGCGAAGGATTGCGGCACTCGTCTCGTCGCGGCCGGATACGGGAAGGAAGAACTAATCATGTTTATATATATATATATAATAAATAGGCTCGGCAAAATTTAACGATTTCCACGTTTTAATCTATACACGACCTCTCGTTGTTTATTCCGCTTTTTCCTGGTTCCTTGAAGCCCCCTTCCCCATTCTTCTTCTCTACACCCGTTACCTCCTTTTCTCGACTCCTATAATGGACGAGCGCGCGCGCGACTATTAACTTGTATTATTAACTTTTCTCGATTATTCAGGCGAATAACGATATAAGAGATGAAGAAAAAGAGATAATTGTATAACTCGCGTCTACTCGTGTCCACTGTCGACGAGATGCTGAGTCGATTTTTTGCAGATTTATTATACCTATATTAGGCTTACGTTACACACCTCATTTGTAAATATTAGAACGTATTTTTGTCGTCTATGTAAAATCAACGAGGATTTTAACTAATGGCTTAGTTCTTAGCGTAACGAAATAAAGTTGAGAACATAATGGGAAAAAAATGAAAAAAAAAATATATGAAAATGCGTATTTATTTTTTGCATGACTGTGTACCCACTTCCTTGTTCCCCTCATTGTCTTTGTTCATTCGACGTCCATTCGACTGAGTACTAATAAATCGAGAAGGTAATCGTCGACAGTCGAGTGATTTATTACTATTTTTCATTCTTATTTACTTTATAGCTTCGCTAAAGTTTTCCTAAACGATTGTTCAACTGAAGAAGTAGCTGTACTAATACTGGCAAACAACACTGCATTACTTATTCTTTTTTTTCTTGTTGTCTAATATATGTAAAGTAATTGGAAATTTAAACATATTTGCTTGAAGGAGAGCTTAAAATATATGATGATGTACAGTACTTTTACAATTTTAACACTTATTATTGATTATAGTAGATCTAAATTTTTCAAAATGTACTTTAAAAAATTATTAATGAAACAACTATACTTCAGGAAAACTGCTAAAGTAGATTTTTATGAAGATCTGAAAAATACGGTCGTATAATCTAAATTATGAGAATTTTCTGATGATCTGCTGTTTGATATCTGAAATACCGTGCAATACAACATCAATTATAATCATTGTTTCAAATTAGTTATATAATTTTCCTTCTGATGGTATTTGAGAAGCTGGAAAAATTCATTTGAAAATAATAAAAAATAACTGAAATCCTACATAAGGGAAGTGTGTCCTCTGCAGTAATATTTTATTCTGATAGTATTTTAAATCCAACTAGAATTAATACATTGGATTAGAGAAAAATTTTGAATTAAATAAATAACTAAATCTTTGTAAAACAATTGTAATACGAAATTACACTTCCTGCCACTGACAAGTATAATAAGAATACAATCTCATTGTGACTTTAATAAAAAAATGGAAAAAACACCTTAACATACTTTTCAATATTGAGAACAATTACTCATAGTTTAATCAATTATCGGAATGTATGTATTAGAGTGCAGAAACACAGTTTAAATATAAAATGGAATATTGAATGACTAAAGTCGATTTTGAAAAATTGAGTATATATTTCAGAATAAAAGTATAGAATGGGTATAATCTTTTAGAAACAGAAAAAATATAGAAGAAACAATTATTTAGGAAAAATTATTTAGTGGCTCTACTATTTAAATAAATAGTAAAAACAACAGTTATTATTTGACCTCGAATGATGACTCAGGTAAAAACAATAATTTAAACAGAATAATGTAAAGAGTATTTAATACGCATTTAATGTGACAGAATTATTAATTTACAGCAATGGCTTAATAAATTATCTTCGAGCGCGTTTTATTATTCAAAATTTTATTATTTACATTACTGTAAAAAGACTATACTTTTGGAAACTAAATATTATTGTAAATTCTAAAGTAGTATCTATAATATATTTATCGGGAAGAACTTTTCAATTGGAAACAAAGCTAAAACTATGCACTGCAGGTCTTAAAGGTTACTTTTAAATAATAGTTTTTATAATTAAATTTAAGAAATATTTTAAAAGAAATTTTTGATACACAAGTATGAGACTATTTTGTATGAATATCAACTAATTTTGTATCTTTCAATTTCAAAGAAGTTTTGTGTAAAAACTGCGTGATCCGTCAAATGGAAATATCGCAAATAAAGTTACAGGCATTTAAGAATTTATAATTTATCGAATTCATGTCCAATTTAGTATTTATTAATTTTTGTTATTCATTAATTTATCATTTATCTATGGTATTTTAAAAAGATATAATTATACGATCCGTTTATTTTCATAGAGAATTTAAAGGAAAACATGCTAATAAGGAGTTTATATCACTGTTAATGAAAAGAATAAGAATAATACGGTAGGTACTTCGATTAATCCACTATCTATATTGTTGTGTATAAATATAAATAGCAAAGAACTTAGACAATTCGGTCGACATAAATATTATGGTAATAGCAAATTACAGTAAAAAATTTATTATTAAATTTTAAAATTGTAGGGAAACACAGCGTAATGTTCAAATCAGATATTCTTTTTTTTGTATGTCATGTCGATTAGTCAGATATCAATGTTATCGGTATACGGTTAAATATACAACTCATCGTATATTGCTGTATCAAAATCCTACTTTTTCTACTGTTAGCATTGAAATACACGTCCATATTGACGTGGTAAAATTAAAAAATAACAAACTTTTTTCCGAATAAAAAAAATGTTTAATGTCAAAAGTTGAATATGAACTAGAATAGTATCCTGTTAAAATATTTAAAACTGTATTTTGTCTTTAGTAAATACTTTTATCAGAGTCCAATAGAATGCCCAAAAACGTCTTTTGATATTCGTTCCAAATTTGAGAGATAAATTTTATTAAATTTGTATTAAAAAAAAAAAAAAATAAGTAATAAATTCACTAATGGATATTAAAAGTTGAATTTTTAATTTGTGGAAAAATAATAAGAGTAAATATAACGTTGAGATTTCGATTTTTCACAATATTTACACTGTACAATATTATTTATCCTGAGTTATAAAAGATTTTTAATTGACATGTCAATTAAGCACATTTTTCCATACAATTTCTGTATATACGCATTGTATAGAAAGCGTAGGCATTGCCAAGGCTATTATTCAGTTCTTTTCTTTTCTCAAATCAATATTTCTCGTATAATAAGTTTTACCTGAAAAGAATATTGAATAATAAAATCCAGCAATACTATTTTATCGTGAAAAACTGTTTCTAACAATAACGATAGATTTTAAAAACCATTCAAAACATATTTCTATATAGACCTTTTGTTGTTATATAATTCTAAAGAAAATTCAAGCCAATTTATTTAATAATTTTACAAGTACACCTTATACGTAACTCATTACAAACTCCACTTTCTATAAGACACATTTCCTATTAAAAAATGTATTTCAGTTTGCGAACAATTACATCAGCACAAAGAAAATCCCTCCCTCGACTCTCGCAAAACAACAACTCTCCTGATCACTCCTCTCATTATAATCGCAAGAATGGGCGGAGCTAGCAGTACTGTTACTCCCTCTCCCCTGACATTCGCTAAAAAGCAACGAGAGTAAAGAGAAAAATCGTATGAAAGAGCTCTACTGTTAAGCTGCTTCCCTGCGCAGGGGATTTACCGGCTTCCAGTTGTACTTGATGCACCATCATGTGTGGCTTAGAATTGCGGCAGGTCAGTTGCATCTCGGGTGGGCGGCATTTACACGAGGCCCGGCCTCGCCTAGGTTAGCAACGCGGCAATGATAAGTGTCGAGTTGGTCGTTTCTGAAGAAATGGCTTGCGGATCTATAGAAACGTTGGGGGTAGGTATGTGTGTGTATGTGTGTGTATAAGTGTATAAGTATATGTGTACTAGAGTGTGAATGCTAGGGGTTGAGTTTTTTCGCGAGAGGGGAGATTTTAAGGGTTAAAGAAGATGTTAGGTTACGGAGAGAAAGTTTAGTTGCTGGTGATTTATTACGGAGTTCTAGGTGATAGGGAGAAAGTCCGGGTGCGTACACGGCTGTGTGAATGGTTGCCGTGTGTCCAGGCGTATATACTTCGTCACCTACAATTTTGTTGTTCCGTGATTCTAATGGTTCTGTATGAATAAAATGAAAATATTATCGAATGCAGTTAGTTTAAGAATAATGATAATAGTGTAATGATATGGTTAATGAACAATCAATCTTGTTATGCCTTGCTAATCGGATTGTAAGTTTAAAAATAATAATGATAAAGATGAAAATAAACTTGGATTATTTTTTAAATAAAAGTTTATTTTATCATAAATTTATTAAGGACATGGGTAACAAGATTATTACTGATATATATATAAATACTGTAAATAGAGGCTGTAAATATCGTAAAAAGTTATGTCAAAGTTTGAATTCCGAATGAAAGAAGTTGAAAAAACTATTATGTATATTTACAAGAAAAAATCATTAAAAATCTGTAATAAAAAATTCTTGTGCTCTCGTTTTATCGTAGCAACATCCACGATTACAGATGTTATCGCGTTTACTTTGAACTGCTTTTGTCAACTAAAAAATTCACTTGCCATGCGTGAATTACATCAATAATGACGCGGCGCTATATAGCCGGCAGTGACGACATTATATACCTACGAGCGTACACTGTACAATAACTACAATGTTCAATAATGTAATATGTAACATGAATTCTCATTACACTTATGCGCATCATGGGCTAAATATATCATCTCGCGTAAATATACGCTTGTACATTATATATATAATAAATGACTCTATTATACGTGGATTATTTATACAAATAGCCGTCGTTACGAGCTTATGAAACATGGAGACAATTGGATCTTTGCATCAAAGTTTCGTATTGCACATCACCTTCAATCATCTAAATTGTTTTTTCACAATACACATCTTTTTTTTTTCGCTCTACCTACATATATATGTGTATATATATATACACGTTAACAAAAAGTTCAGCGTAACGTTCGCCTTTCTTCTAAACCTATATGCGTCCAATTAATATCGAATTAATATACTACTTATAGACGAAATTCGATGCAAATGCCCGATATCAACGATTATACAGCGATTAAAGATAACATGGACGGATGATCTCTGGACGTATATAATAATAATAATCATAATAATAATAATAATGTTTTTCCTTCGTTAGCGCGATAAAGTGAAGGAAGAGCATTACGAAGGCGGTGTACTGCTGTCGGAACGCAGCTGCGTCGGTGATGCCTCGTTGTAAGCGATATCGAAGACGCTCTTCTTTTCGAGTAGTTGCTGATTACGAAGACGCGTGCCGCCTTGTAGGGACACGGCGATACCCGAGTCCAAATCGTCGTCGTGTCGACGGCTGTCCGACGAATCGTCCTAGAAGTGCAAATTAAAATGTTGAAATTCTGTATAGCAATTTTTTATTGAATTGGTATGGTTATTATGGTTTGTACATTTAAAATGGACTTTTGTACATGACTATAACTGAGAATTCTTACATTGTTTTTGTATTCATTCATAATAATAATGATTGATGTAATAAATTATTTATGATTTTATGCTATTGAAATATTACTATAGTAATCGCGGGTACATTAGTAAGAATAAACCATATATCATTATCGTTATTTAAATAATCTAGATCATACATTAATAAAGTAAGTTACACTTAAATAAATTGTCTATCTGTCAATAGAAATGAATTATTGATACCAAAAAAAAAAGATAATTGATAATTTTATCAATTCATTTTATCGTTGTATAAATAGTAACAGTATTGTATATCTACAAATATACAGCAAACATTTTCTACCTAGTATAATCTTAGCACATCGAACACAACAGCTCGCATTCTCGACCCAAGTATATATATATCCACCCATACTCCCGAGCCCGCATTTCTCTTTTTCCCTCTACCGCGTAAAAACGCTCCTCACCCGATATACGTATACGTATACCCCCTCCGCATCTACACTCCTGATAGACTCGGAGTCGTGCCGGCTTACCTGGAAGTGTTCAGGCGAAGAATGGGGCACAGGCGGCGGCGGATGAAGGAAGAACGGTACCGGTGGTACCACCTCCTTCTCGTACTTGTACTCCGAGTGTTGAGTGAGATGATGGCGTGGCTCGATCTGCATCGTTTCTGCTATACGTTCATCCGAGGATAGTCTCGACGGCGGAGGTGGTGGACCTTCTGGTGCAAATATCTGTATTGGTAGGTCTTCTGATTTTGGACCTTCTTTACGACGTAATTTGCGACCTTGGCGTACGATAGCTTTCAGTTGTTCGGACTCAACGTTTACAAGTGGACGGATACGTAGACGATTCACTCGTGTAGCATGTGGCGTACCCGATGATTGAGCGTCAGATGAGGATTTTGCGCGCTCTCGGGACCGGGAACCCTATGGATAATTTAATTAATGGTGGGTTAGGAGGTTGCAGAGTTGTGGGATTATTTGGCATGAATTTTTAATTTGCTTATTTATAGCGTCGCATCCTCCGTTTTGGGATTAGCGATGTATTTTAAATTTTTAAAACTCGTTTTTGGTACTGTAGGGGTTGAACTGTACTTTTAATAATTGCTAATGTAGATTAAAAGGGCTTTTATTTTTATTCAATATTAAAAGCATTGAAAATTAAAAAGAAATTACGGAATAGTGTTCAATAAAAATTTGTATTTGCTCGAACATAAAATGATAAATATCACCTATAGTAAGATATATTGATTGTACAAGAAGAAAGACAAGTTTTATTATTTTTTCTTTAAAGTGGTGAAGTTGAACAATTGTTTAAGGACATAATTTACAACGAGCTTTTGTGAATAATCTGAAATCATATAGTGATACTAAAGTATAAAAATAATTATGGTTCTTGCTATTTCATTGGCAGATCTAAAGTACATTATTTAAGAGTACAATATTCAATCCAAAATATCCTACCTTAAAGTTTGTTTTCTTTTAATATTTTAACGGAGAAATTATTTTATCTGCTTATAGATGCATATACTTTGTACATCATCAGCACGGGAGGAAAGATGCCAACTCTGTTGAACGCTAAAAGAGATGACAATTTGCGGTTTACTTTCCTTTTAATTGACTTTTTACTTGGGCACTATTGTAGATATTTGAAAAATTTTCTATACTATTAGTTTTAAAAACTGAATAAATTTAATATTTTAAATTTTATAAATAAAAGATTTATTTCACCGTAATTATTTTTCTTGTAATATAATTAAAACGTATATTGTAAACTCTAAATTAGTTGAAAAATAAACTTTTAATTTGTTTATAAAATTTGAAATATCGATTTTATTCCATATTTCAAACATATGTAGCATATGAATTTTTTTAACATCCATACAGCAGTTGTCAGCTAAAAAGTCAATGAAAAAAAGTAATTAGTGAGTTGTCACCTTTCATAGCTCACAGCTGAGTTCCCATCTTTTTCCAACCAGCCGATCGATTTACAATTTTAACTCTCAAATAGCAGAGACGACCAATCGTTATTTCATTGCCCTCAATTATCAAAACACGTCGTTAACTCTTTACCTTCGCATCGACAGCATTCTTATCCCCATCCTCGGCCGATTTTGCTTTACGCGACTTGCCCGCTTGCGCAGCCCTCTTCAACCACTTGGGCTTCTGCTGCTGTTCCTCCTCGGCCTCTTTCTTCTCCTTCCTCTTCCTTTCCATCTCGCCGCGCTTTTGCTGGTACCAGGCCATATAACGCGACCTTGCTTTCGCTATCTCCGGATCTTTTCCGTAATCGATCACTTTCTTCCCTTCACTCGTCCCTGCTCCATCTCCTTCGGCTTTCTCTCTCGTCGGCGATTTAGCATGAGAGATTTTTGCAGACGATGATTCAGCCTCGTCTTTTGGCTGCCGTTGACCCATATGATGGCTCACATGTAGCTTGAGATGTCTTGAGCGAATTTCTACTTTACGCTGTTCGCTGGTTGTTGTTGTTGTAGTGGTAGTGCTGATTGATTTGCCAGTACGCGACGATGACGAGTCCTCGGGTCTTTTCGAAACGTCCACTTTCTCGCGTCGGGGTGAGGTTTTGCGGGTCTCCGTGTGCCGGGACAAGTGATCCGTGCGTAGGTGTTCCTTTCGTCGCATGGCAACAACAACGGGACGCCCACGGGACGCTGGATCTGTGCGCGATTTTGAATCTGGCACCTGTGGTGTAGGTTACATTGATAAGTAGGAATAATATATAAACAAACAAAGGTAGTGAAAACTCGTGAAATTGTCGTAACAGTGCTTGTGAATATATTTGCTTGTGAATATATTTGCTTTTAAATTGTAACACCACAAACCTCGATCGGCTTGCCGTCCGTCTGCCCGGTTGACATGGACGACGTCGACACGGCGTCGTCAAAGTCACTGTGGCTGTCATTTGGCAAATTGCCTTTCTTCTTAGCTGTTGGTTCCTCCGTAGTTTTGGGATTGTCTATCGGCGTCACTTCGATCTTCTGCGGAAACACCGCTTTTGCAAGTTCTATCGTTCCGTCGACCCCCAGAAGTGGACCTTTCTCCGAATTCCAGCGCTGTCTCGGTGGTTTCGAGGCAGGTATAGTCTCTTTGTCAACTTTATCATCGATTCCGCCGTCCGAGGAGATTGAATGACGAGGTGTGCTATAGGGCCGAGTACGAAGAGCTGTCTTGTTGGAGATGTCGCTGGCACTGGAAGTATCCTCGTCCGAGCTTTCTTCGTTGCCGGTGGTTGCATCCGTAATGGTGACGATGGGTTTTATGAGTTTGACCGGGCTGCCAGGGGGTTTTGGTTTAGGATCTAATGGAGGTGCTGGTTGAGAACTGGGTGGTGGTTTGGTAGCGGCACTTGAACTCTGTGCTGGAGCAGGTCCAGCTGTTTTGTCAGATTTCTGTTTCTCCATTTGTTTTTTTGTCGATTCTTTGGAGGATGTATCTTTACTTTTATTGGAATTACTCGAAGATATGGAATTGTCTTTACTTAGGTGCTTATCCGTCTGTTTTAATTGTGTAGTTACTGTTGTTTTTGGTTTCTCCATTGGAGGGTCATCTGAGGTTGTTGATGCTGATTCTTCTTTGGATTTTTGTGTTTGAGGAATTACGCCATCTCCGTTCATATGTTCTATTTCCAATAATTCTTTTGTTATTTCTATTACTTTTTTGGTATCGATTGTGAGAACTGGTTCTGAGTGTTTATTTTTATTCTCCTTACCTTGGCTTTCAGTCGATTTTTTATCGTCATCTTTTTTTGTTTCGCTTGGAAGACTCGTAGACGTAGATTTTAATAAATTATCTTGTGGGACTGTGTGCTTTATTTCATTCCTAGAATTTTCCTTAGTCTTGTCTATATTGCTTGATGTACTAGTTTTAGATTTAATTGTATCTGGTAGAGAAGTTTTAGATATCATATCCTTAGCATTTTTTTTTACATTGACTATTTTCGAAATTTTATCAACTTTTACCATTGATTTGTCGATTGTACTCGATACGGCTTGTTTTCCATCATCCATTGCATCCGATATATCTTTTTTAGTGTTACTGATTATATTCGTCATATCTTTATTAACTTCATCAGCAACTTTAGATACTGTGACATTAGCATTTTTAACTTTATCAGATGCGGTTTTTGAAGATTCGTCAATTTTGCTTGATACCGTTTTTTTAACCTCATCAATACTATTCGATACAGCTTTACCAGTCTCATCAGTAACTTCAGCCGTATCTTTTATAAATTCTTCAACTTTATTCGTTATAACCTTTTTAGCGCCGCTAATTTTATCGCCCATATTTTTCATACCTTCTTCCACTTTATCAGACACTGTTTTCATAGCATCTTTAAATCCACTTGAAATGGAGTTTTTTGTATCATGAACTTCATCCCATACAGTTCTACTTGTGTCTTCGATTCCATCAGACACCTGTTCGGCAGTCTTATTAAGTTGATCAGATACTACATTCTTTGCACCCCCAACTTTATCAGATATGAATTTATCAGTTTTATCAATACTATCTGCTACATTTTCGGTGGTCTCATTAACTTTGTCAGATACTACTTCTTTTACGCCTCCAACTTTATCAGATACGAATTTACCAGCTTTATCAATACCATCCGATATATTTTCGGCGGTCTCATTAAGTTTATCAGATACTACTTCTTTTGTCATTTCGACTTTATCAGATAGGAATTTCTCAGATTTATCAATATCATCTGATATATTTTCAGCAGTCTTATGAAATGTATCAGACACTACTTCTTTTGTACTCCCAATTTCGTCAGATATGAATTTATTAGTTTTACTAATACCATCTGATACCTTTTTAACAGTATCCTCAAGTTTTTCAGATACTACTTCTTTTGTGCTTCCGACATTGACAGATATGAATTTATCAGCTTTATTAATACCATCTGATACCTTTTGATCAGTCTCATCAATTTTACCGGAAATTACTTTTTTTGTATCCTCGACTTTGTCAGATATGAATTTATCAGCTTTATTAATACCATCTGATACCTTTTTATCAGTCTCATCAATTTTATCGGAAATGACTTTTGTTGTATCCTCGACTTTGTCAGATATGAATTTATCAGCTGTATCAATGTCATCTGATACCTTTTTAGTGGTCTCGTCAATTTTCTCAGAGACTACTTCTTTTGTGCTTTCAACTTTGTCAGATATGAATTTATTAGTTTTATCAATGTCATCTGATACCTTTTTAGTGGTCTCGTCAATTTTGTCAGAGACTATTTCTTTTGTGCTTTCGACTTTGTCAGATATGAATTTATTAGTTTTATCAATGTCGTCTGATACCTTTTTAGTGGTCTCGTCAATTTTTTCAGAGACTACTTCTTTTGTGCTTTCGACTTTGTCAGATATGAATTTATTAGTTTTATCAAGGCCATCTGATACATTTTTAGTGGTCTCGTCAATTTTACCAGAGACTTCTTCTTTTATACTTCCGACTTTGTTAGATATGAACTTATCAGTTTTATCTATACCATCTGATACTTTCTGAGCAGTCTCATTAATTTTGTTAGATACGGTTTCATTTATATCCATGACTTCGGTAGTTACCATTTGACCAGCTTTATCAATACCATCTGACATACCTTTTTTAGTTTCATCAATTTGATGAATAGTTTCTTTTATATTGTCATTTATTGTATCTGTGATAATTTTTTCTGTTTCGTTAATTCCATCTGATAGCGTTTTTCCAACTTCATCAACCTTTGCAGATACATTTTTATTTATTTCATCAGTTTTGTTGGACACAGTATGAATGTTTTCTTCAATCTTTTTGGATATTGCTGTTAAATTACCGTCAATGGTATTAGTTGTATCTTTTTTAATCTGTTCAATATTATCGGGTACTATCTTTGCAGTTTTATCGATTTTCTCAGAAACTTTATCTGTATCAAATATTTTTTCTTTGCTGTTATTTGAGAGTAAATTTTCTTTTGACTTTGCTGTTTGATTATCTTTGCTAGTTCCGTGTTCACTTTTTTCTGTTTTTGTTGATTCCACTGATTCCTGGGACTTTTTACTTAACTCAGTCATTTCTGAAATACTTTTCTTATTTTCAATGACAATGAATGAAATAGCATCGTCTGATTTTACTTTTGTTGATGAAGTACTTTCCGTTGATTTAGACTTCGATCTTTGTTCTTTTAGTTTTTCTTTTTTTTCTTTCGTTTCAAATGATTTTGATATTTTCTCTTTATCCGCAGGTTTCGAAGAATCTATTCCTTGTTTTGAAGTACTTGATGATTGACTCGGGCTTTTAAGATCAATAATGGATTGACTTTTTTGGAAGTCTTTCGCCTTCGTCGAACTTTGTTTTCGTAGTTTTTTATCACTGTCACTACTATCAGATTTATTAATATTCAAAGCGTCTTTTGCTGCTTTTGTTAACGAAGAAATTTCTTTTTCTACGACGCCTCTAACATCTTTAACTAATTTGTCAAAGTCTATTGACATTGATTCTTTAATAGAGGTTTTTGGTTTTTCTTCCTCTGAAGTAGCTGACTTTTTATGATATACACTTTCTCTACTTTTAGATGGTGATGTTAATTTGCTTTCATCGCTTGTCAAAGATTTTGTTTTATCTACTTTCTCTTCCTTTTTATTTGTTTTTTTTACAGGATTATCAATGCTTTTCGATTTTAACGATGTTACCTTTCGTTTTATATCAATCATTCTATTAGGTCTAACTTTCGTTACTCTCTGACTTTGTAACGTCTTCTTTTCTTGTATTTGAGATTTTTGTGTTCTTTCACTTTCTACTTGTTTTGATTGTTTATCCAAATCTCTTGACGAACTTGAAGTAGATTCCATTTTTATTTCTACGGACGATGAACTATCCTTCGATTTATCCGTTTTACTTTCGCTATCTTCAGATTTTTCATTTTTCTCACTACTCGACTTTACCATATCAGAGTTATCCAAGTTAGTCTGCCTTCTAAGTTTTGAATGACTTCGCGTTTGGGTTTTCGAAATTTCTGATTGTGCCATTTTTTCGCTAAAGTTTGACGGCTGCCTCTTTGGTCTGTCAAAATCTTCGAAATCTGAGTTGCTAATATTAGGTTGTTGTTGTTTACTTGCATTTATTCTGTCTTTAGTACTTGATTCTTCTTCGCTTGTTCTCTTTTGCTCTACCGATATTTTGGTCGGACTAGTATCTCTAGAAACATTTTTTTTCGTTTTTTTTACAGTTACTTCGCACTTTTTTGATACGTCGTAAGTAGTGCCCTCTTCATCTTCTGATTCTTTATCCTTTTTGCTACTATCATCTTTTTTTAACATTTTTAACTTTTTATCCCCAAATTGCCGTATTTTCTGTTGGAAGCTGCTGATTTCTTTTTCTAAAACGCGAAAACTTGGTTCCATGAAGTGTCCCTTGTCTGAATCAGTATTCTTTTCTAACTTTTTCCGAGGTGGTTTTTCCGGCTTCTTACGAATCTTGGCCTTCATCAAAGGCTTTTTCTCTTTCATTTCCGGTGAAGGAGTAGTTGAGTCATCATTTACTTTGGAATCCTTTACTTTCTTTTTGCTTGTGGAAATCGATTTCGTCATTACTTTGTGCGTTTTCTGTATTTTATCTGGTTTAGCTTCTTTAGCTTCTTCCAAAACTTCATCCTCTTCCTCTTCTTCCTCCTCCTCATCATTGCCGCCAGATTCGCCTGATTTAAGGGAATGCGAGATCTCCTTTAAAACATCAGGTGAAATCGAAATTTTTCGACTTTCCGACACTTCGATTTTCGTTCTTGTAGGAGTTGCTTTTTTGGTTCCACTTTGAACTCGACTTTCTTCTGGTATAGGCGTTCTGACCCAGATTGTTTTCATTTTCTTAAAATCTTCTCTCGTATCGATTCGTCCTTTCAGTTTCGATTTCCGTCGCATTCGTGGATCCTCCTCTGATTCCTCATTATCACTTCGACTTCGAGCAAAGAAATCCGTCTGCGTGGCAGCTGTTCTATCCGTTTGTGTAGCAATCGCTACTTGCCCTGAAATAAAGTAGTAGTTTTACTTTAGTACTGAATAAATTAATGTAAAGTAAGCAGTAATAACGTCACGGTGAAACCTTATTTTAGAACTGGAAAACGACCAGAGTACTTTAATGAAAACAATTTACTAAATTTAAACCATACTCGGAACGTTTGAATACACTATAATCTAAATAGAGCTATTCAAAATAGCTTTAAATTTACAATGCTATTTAAATCACACCAAAATAGCTAATTAATTCAATTACAAAAATCAATATCGTGTGTCTCTGAATTACAAATTAACGTTAACGATCTCACCTGGAAGACTCTGAGTTTCAAGAAAGCTCGAGCTGTCGACCACCGGTACAGTCAAATCTCGTGCCTCCTTCTCTAACAATAGCCGCGTTAGCAAAGCGTTTTGACGCATGAGTTCGGCGTCATGCATCCCGTAAGCCGCTCTATCTCGACTAGATGCATCCTCTGGATCACCAGCGGCAATGCCGATGTCTCTCATAGATGCTCTGAGGTTTGATGCCCTGACTCTACCGACATAATCGTCACCATCGTCCTTTGAGTCGTAGTTGCGTTCGATAATGACTCTCTGTACTTCTGCGTTCATCTGAAATGTTAGTTGATTCCAAACCTTTAATATTTTTGTTATTAAATTGATGGCTTTTGATATCCAGTTAATGTTCTTTTTATTAATCAAGTTTTATTGAAATAAATAAGTATAGAAAATCTCGGCAGAAATTTTATTAAGTTGAAATATTATTTCTTTTTTGAACTATAAGAAGTTTAGTACAAAAATAGAAATACCATTTCTTGTCGCTGATCATAACTAGGTTGACGCTGGACTTCAAGCCTCTCGGGAATAATTATGATTTCGGCGGGGGCATTGATCCGTCGGTGCGACTCCATGCTGCGATCGACGTCCGCTTCATGGAGGCTCTCGTGGAAACTACCGCGCAAGTCCTGACTGCGACGAAGTTTCTGGTCCTCGATAAACCGTTGTAACAAAATATCTTTACCGTTCGCGTGGTAAAGATCCTTCTGTAAGTGATAAACATGAAAAAGTAAATTCTTTTAAATAAATAAATGTTTTAAATTTACAATTGATATTTATTGCTTATTCACTTAGCAATTGTAATTCTGGTGATTCAGAAGTTTGTCATTTTACGTTTATTTTGGTGGCCCCTTTACAAGAAACATGTAGGTGGATTCATTAAAATTGATCGAGTGTATACTCATAAATATTAAGCAGAATGTTCTGGATACGGTAAGGTTTGACTACAATTGTTTCACGCTATTCTATCATTTGCAGTTTTAATTCTGCGAATTGTCAAGCAAAGAATAATTATCATGAAAATAATTTTAAACATTTAAAAGTTAACATGATTATTTTATTATAAGTTTTATGTTTTTAAATAATTACAAAATTTACTCACAATACTTGTATTGTAATTTGGAATTTTTATGATTTCCTAAATAATCATAATATTAGATAAAATACTTTTTGAGAACTTTAATGTAATAGATACAGGAGCAGTTGTTAAAGCAGTTACTTTACGGATTTCTCACACTAACCTGACCTAAGAGATAGTAATATACTAGCTAGAAGCTAACTTCATACTGTCTAAGCCTTACACAAATTATTTATGTGTAAATAAATTACATTATATCGTCAGCTTATAGAATAATGATAATCTAATTCTTATAGTAAATAAATATTATTAGTAAACGAATTATTTAAATTAAGAAAATATAAATCTAAATAAAACTTTAATTATATTCAAGTTTAATTAACCCTTTTCGATAAAGTGGTAAATATTATTACAATCTATTTTATTCTAATATATTATGTATTACGCTTATTATAAAAAAATTGAGTGGGAGAGAAAAACATAAAGGGTTCAATAAATATTTACAGAATATGTATATTTAATCAATGTACCAAATTCTATAGAACGTTTTATTTTAGAGACAAATAAAAGAAATAATAACTCACCGTTCGATTTGAATATTCCCTGTGATCTTCAATTTGACCTCTGGTTACCAATCTCAGCACCTCGGCATTACCATCCCTATAAAAGTGCTGTTCCCTCATTGGTTCCTGTCCGGGCATTGGTGGCTCGTGCCTTCCATCATCGCTTCCTCTCTCCATCTCATGTCTTCTCAACGAGTCCAGCTCGGCTTGATCATAGTGACGGTTTGCCTCCACGTCCTCCATGTACATGCGGTCGTCTGCCATGGGCATCGGTATAATCCGTGGAGGATGTATTACATGTTCGCCAAAGACGCCCGGTTCTAGTGTATTGACATCCTGGCGGAGCGAAGCTACCCTACGAAGACGTTGGATTTCCGAGTTCTGGTGGCCTGGAACGATGTCGCCTGGAAGTGACGCAATACCTGCATTCTTGGTGTTGCGACGATTGAATTGCCAATGCTGACGTGCTGGATCGGCGCTCCAGGCTTCCTTACGCTCGCCATGATAACCTGATGATTTGAATCAAATTATTTTGCTTTCTAAGTATGAAAGTTATTTTAAAGCAGTCTGATATTCAAAAGATTAGTAGAGTTACAACGAAAAGATGAAAATTACCATCAATCACTTTGATGGGTTTACGATGCAAATGTCTTTTAGGCCTACCATCTGAGCGAATAATGAGAGTTTCCGATGAATGAATACGTCTTTTTCTTGGTTCCATGTAGAACGGACAGCTGGGACAAATGCAGCAGACTATCAATGTGATAATGGCAGCGAGAAGTAACAATCCGAACAAAATCAGTAACCATGTTAGCAATTTGTTTTCTGCCTTATAAACAGTCTAAAATAATAGTGTTAATTACTTTATTAGAAAAAAACACTTGGTTATGAAAATTGTATTCTAATAGCAAGCGTCGACTTACTACTTCTTCATTGCTTGAATTAAGAACAGTGATATTCTTAACATTGGTCTTTTCACTATTACTGACACCTGGATCATTGGCAATGCCAGGGCTAGCCGGGCCTTCATTTGCTACGCCTTCCATTCCGCTAAGTATGCCAAATCCATTCGCAGCCAGAGATTCTCGAATTTTTTCAACGTCCACTAAGGTTCCAGGGCCATTCTGTTCTACTTTAGCTACAACTACACTCCTGAAATACAATTATTAACAGTGTTATTAAATAGCTTCTTCTAAATTTATATCTTTATGTATAAAAATACCTTTTTCCTAAATCAGAGCCACTTCCCGGTTCTATTTGAGAAACATACGGTTTAATTTCTTGTATAATTACTCGACTACCAGTAATCGTTGCTAAAGTTTCAGCAGTCTTTGTTGGATCAGGATTTTCACCTGGCATCACAAACATGACAATGCGGGCAAAGGCAGACATGGGTCGCATTATGCGAATTTGTGCTACGTTTGACAAATGGGGAACACCTGCAAATTAAAAAAAGAAATAATTTCTGAAGTTATAAATATTATTTAAAAATTACAATAAGTTATATAGGCTACCTAAATCATAAGCTCTTGCGGTAAGTATAAAAAGAGGAGTATCTTCAGCTCGTCTTCTACGACTTTGGTTCTTCGAATCTAAATCTGTTTCAGTTAAATTATGGATAAGATGAAAATCTCGAAACGTTGATGTATTAAAATTCACATTTGTATCTGTTGTATTTAAGTCATTAAAAGTTGAATTTTCAATGAAATCAGTGGTATTTGGATAAATTAAAGGTAATGTTGTATTCGTTGTGTCCGTAGCATTCGTTTCATTTTTTAGGATTTCTAAATTGGCAGCTCTGAATTGCTTTCGTAAATTCAACGTGTGCTGACTTTGTCTAACTTTTCGAGCTTTGTTGATAGGTTCTCTAAGTGTAAATTCTCCAGTCTCTTCGTTCAGTATAAATTTGTTTTCATAATTACCATGAACAATTTCATACCGAACTACATTATTTGGAGGTTCCGCATCAGCATCTATTGCCTAAATAATAAAATATTCTCTTATTTCATAATAACCTTTTAGTATTGTGATAGAGCAATTTTCGGCAAAAAACAAACCTTAATAAAAGCTGGCATCGTGAAATTCGTTAACTCAGAATTCAACAAGAATTCATAAATTCCTTTCTCAAAGATGGGTGGATTATCGTTGACATCTAAAATATTAACAATGAGAGTAGCAATGCCACGCTGCCCTCGACCATCCTCATCTCGTGCTTCTATAGTTAGCTCTAATTTCGCTGTTTGCTCACGATCGAGAACCGAACCCATTGACACCGTAATTAGACCTGTGTCTGGATTCATTTCAAAAGCTTCACTGCCAACACCTATGATTTTCGTATACTGTATTCGACCAAAGATACCAGCATCTAAGTCCGTTGAATGAACCTAAAAAGATAGGTAAGAATATTAAATATATTCTGAATAATTTTCATTTGGTACTTATATAATTTGATACCTGTACAACTCTTGTACCGGCATTGGCATTTTCTGATAACGTGACTTCGTAAATTGGTACATCGAAAATTGGAGGATTGTCGTTGAGGTCTCTTAAAAAAATTGTAACCGGAACAGATGCAGAGAGATTAGTTGCTGGACCAACTTCTTGTGCAATTATCTACAGAAATATTTGATAAAAGGATGATAATTATCATTGACAATTATAAGGAGTTTAGAGCTCAAGAAAAACATGCATTACCCTGAAACGAAGACTCCGAAACTTTTCATAATCGATGAGGGTATTATCACGTACGGTAATAACAAAATTTGCTGATCTCTCGGCTACAGCAGGACTGATTTCAAATGTTCCATTATTGTTATCCAGTTTTAAAGCGAAGACACCTGCTTTACCGATATCTTCGTCTCTGACACGAGTTGAATAAGCATCGGTAAACATGACAATCGTTCCAGGTTCTGCATTTTCATCTATCCACGCAACATAGCTGAAAGTAGAAAAAAATTCTTTTCATAATATTTGAGTTTCTTTACTTAATTATTTTATATTATGAAAACGAAGTACTAACTTATCATTTTCGAAGTACGGTGGGCTATTTCCCGGCTCACCGAGAAGTAGTCCAAGTTCCACTACCGTCGCCTGCGCGGGTGGCTCATCTCTCATCGTTCTAATTTCCTCTGCGACGATTTTCAGTACAATTGGCGCGCCTACGTGCGTGATTTTCGTCAACTCCTCTAATGGTTTGGCTAATATGATTTCACCTAGAAATAAGGATATATTTAGCATACTTTCTTGCTAAGTTATGAAAGTCATTTTTTGTTGCAGATTGTATGCGTTATACAGTTCCAGTTTAAAAGTAATGAACGGTTACATGTTCACAATCTCGATTCAAACATCTAATATCAGTGCAATCGGTGGCATAACAGAATTGCACTCTTATGAATTCGACTTTATCACGGCATTCAATATGATACTACTCTACACTCAACATTTCATCTCGCAATGTTTCTCAAAACCTGCCATTTAATCAATAACTTCTACACTTTCCGCAAATCATGCAAATCTTAACTTTTGGCTCTTCAAGACCCGCTAATCTCCCATCAACTCTCTACCGTTGTTATATACGATAATGCTTCCATTTTCTTTATTTTTCATTTCCAACCACGTTATGGTATACGTTTGTCTCTCTCCCTCTCTCTTTCTCTCCCATTGTTACCTGACATCACCGTCTTCCATATTTCGAATGAATAAAACATTAACGCTTAAACTCTCGGCACGAATGTAGACCTAGACCGGCATTTCTTTCTCTCACGAAGCTACAGTAGCAGCGAGCGCACGCTATAACACGCACTTGAACCGGGCAGGAATTGTAGTGCTCGAACGAGTCTTACAGGGGTTCGCCTTTCGAGAGTAACTGTACGATATAAATTTTAGATACGGAGCTACGGTGTTTTTGCTGACGGAGAACTATGGGGCTTGGGCATAATAAGGTGGGTGTAATTGATGCGGTTTACGTGAATTGGATGAATAATGATGTGTGGCGATGCGGTATAAGTACGGGTAATGCGATTTTATAAGGGAAAATATTAATGATAAATGGTGTGCCTATTAATAAGTAATTTAAATTAATTTAAGTGAAATAATAAAAAAAAAAAATTAAAAAAAAAATTGTATATGTACTCCGATTAAAACAATAAATGTAATTTTCCTGACGAGAAAACTTACACCTACGTTATATACTGTTCCCCATGATACCAAAAATAATCAATCACACTAGCTAGGATCGCATTACTTTGGTCATTAGCGTATCACCCACACGTTTGTACCCTGCAATCCCCTTACATCCGTCTCGCATCTCACAGAATAATTCCCACCAAACTTGCTCTACGAACTCAACCGCAAAACCCTATAAGAAACGAAAAAAAAACAACGAAAATATAAACTAATCGACACGTGCTCCACACGCGCACACACGTGTGTAAATCAGTCAGCGATCGTAATCTCTCGAATGGCCGTGGTTATAGCGCTTTACGTGCACACACGCGTACGCGCATACTTGGCTGCCCACTGTTAAAACGTAAAAGTTGTAGGTAAGTATGGCATGTCCTTGCGTACACCGACTTTTCCGGTATGGGATTCTCGCGTAAGGGCTGAGAGAAAGAGCTAGAGAGCGAATGAGTATATGGCGATAGCCATCTGAGAACGTCGATCGATATTGTGCGCAAGTTGGCGTGTATATATATATATATATATATACATACACACACACACACACACACACACACACACACACGAAGGTGTCGGTATATAACGAGCGTATATATAAGAGTATGTTTGAACGTGCGCACGAGTGAGTTGAGGGCTTGAATTGAAAAAAAGATGGAGATGTTAGAGGGGAAAGGGAGAGCGAAGTTCGCGAAGGGAACTATTCTTGTTTGCGAGCTGAGAGGTACGCTTCGGGTGGAGAGGCTATTGGACATGCTAATGATTGTTGACTTGAGGAAGTGGTCTGTGGATGGAGGTAGAGTTCGAGTCTGTTGAAAGTTACGGTTAATTGTTATGGGATGTTAAAGTGGAATTGAATTCAGAGTAATTATATAGTTTTGTTTTTCATTTTATTTTTTTTTTTTTTTGAAATTGTAAAAAGAATAGTTTTTGTTTAAGTTTTAGTTATGTGTCGTTAAAGTTTAAAGAACGAGGATTTGAAGTTTTAAGAGGTTTAATTTTATATGAAAGCGTTATTCAAGAGTGTTAAAGGACAATAGAACAACAACAATAAACGATCAAAACTATTGATTTTTCGAATTTCTTTTGGAATAACTCAGAACTAACCATGTGGACGTAGAGTATTGTTTATATAGCTAATTTTCTGGTAAAACATTAACTGCGTGAATGAAATGGAAGTATTTTTAGGAAAAATCATTATGTAATATTAACGCAATATACCTAAAAGTATTACTAGAACTTTCCACATTTTATAGACATAAGGATAGCTAAATTTTTGTTTGTTTTTTTTCGTTGTTTGGAGTTTAGTGCACGTATACAGATTTTAACTAAACACAATAATGATTTTCCTTCAGAGTCGATGCACATATAATACGCTTTCTGGCTCTCTAAAGCGTAATAAAACACCACAATAGTCATACAATACACAATTTTAGTTTATAACACATAAAAAGTGAGTATCCCTTGTAAACTAAGAAATAAAATATATATTTGCGTACAAAGCTTTACATAATAAGCGTTTATATTACCTGTGGTCTCGGAGACGTTAAAAAAAGGTGTGAATGGATTGCCCTCGGAGATAAGGCCGTAGGTGACCTCCCGGGGGACGCCCTTATCGCCGTCCTCTGCGTGCACACGTAGAATCACATCGCCCTGCGTCGACAGCACAGAGATGCGATTAAGGCAATGGAAAATTACCAACATAGTTATCATGTTGAAAATTGAGATAATACATACGGGTTTCACGGTGTTGTTGATCTTGGTGAGCGGTGGCGCTAAGGTGAAGACGGGGGGAACGTCCTGGACGTCTTGGACAATCACGACGATATGCAAGCCGGCAATATTGCGCGTGTCTTTGCCCGGTTCCGTGTATGGATCCTAGATGATGAGATGAATTATTGTGTTAGTTCGCGTAAATAAATAGGAAGTTTGAAAAAGAACATTTTTGTTTGCTATATATAATTCAATTGATTTGTTCTTTTGGATTAATAACATTATTGAAAGTTTATTTTTTACCGTAGCATACATGGTGAGCGTATACATCGATTGAGTTTCGAAGTCCAATTCTCCTATAAGCGTAATTATACCTTTTGTTTGACTTCCCATTTGTCTTTGTCGAATTTTGAACAATTCTTTGGGTTGCTATAATAACGATTAAAACTTATTACAATTCGAAGTATAAACTACGATGTATTTTGTTTGTACATTGATTTTATTTTACGAATACGCTGTAAGCATAAAACAATACATACACGCCAATAGTCGATTATTGTAATTATTCTTACCCATAATTCTATGTATACAGGTTTTCCGCTCCAAGGATTCGATTCGACGAGGAGATAGTCCAGCTCCTTCTCTGGCTTCGTATCCTTCAAAATAAAAAAAAAATTCTTAATCACGTTTTCCAAAATGTATATTTATTTATTTCATTAATTAAAATGATTAAAACTCTGTTTTTATAAATCCAAAGTTATATGTAATCAATTATAATTAGTATAAATACATATATGTGGCTTTCCGGAATAACCGAATAAGTCCACTTCTTTTGAAAATCGAGAGAACTCCGGATTTGTATCTTCAAATAGGCTTTTTTCATTTACCACTTTCAGTAGTAGCAAAAATATTGTCGTAAAGCTACAATTCACCCGAAACGTAACCAGATAAATTCATTTTTCAAATTTTCTGCCCGAAATAATTGGATAAGTCCATCATTTTTTTTCGTAGTTATCATTTATATTATCTATTCAAATTGAATGTCAATATGATGGCTAATATATATTTATCTGTTTATTTAAAAAATTCCTATACACTTTCAAATTATAAACATTTTAAAATTTTACAATATTAGTGCAATTCAAATACAATACAAATGGTCGTAAATTTAATAGAAATTTGACGAAAATAGAAATTTCTTGAATAAGTTAGAAGAATTCATTGAACAATTGCTAATTTTATAATTTATTGATCCGTTTCATAATTAAATTAAACAATACGCTCTAAAATAAAGGCGAACCGAACTTTCAGATAAGTCCAGAGTTCCCGGAATAACCAGATAAGTCTATACTTTTTTGAGTTCTTACTCGTTTTTAACGCATCAGAAACTGTATAATTTATTCAAACCAGCGTGTAAATATGTGTTTTGAATGTGTCAATAGACTAGTCAAGTATCGCGACTCATGTCGTTTCTCCCGATCTTACATATAAGTTTGAACATTAAAACCCGTTTTTCTCGAAAACTCGAAAACTGGACTTATTCAGTTATTTCGGGAAGCCACAGCTATGATTACATAAGAATAAAACATAAAATTCTATGGTTGTAGAGAGCGTAAATGTTTAACTTAAACGATGTGAATGTTAGAAGTACTATTAATAAGGTTGTTAACAATTATAGATCGTGTTGTATAAATAAATAAATGTAAATGGATCCCAAAAGTTAGATAAAATTATTAAAACTTTACAAGTTATATAACCCATACGCGGAACAAAAGATATGCATGAATCGAATATGATTCCTCTTTCTAATGCTGACTAATTAATTTGATAATCAAATAAGAGAATGTTACATTTGCGAAGTAAAATGATAATACATTTGTTTATATTCTAAAGCAGTCTATTCTCATTTAATCAATTAACAAATGCATCAAGAACTGCCCGCAATTTGTCGGGCATCCTTAGATAAACAAATAATCGGAAAATATTCGAGTTGAAGAGAATGTTAATTTTGTGTAAATTGAGAACTAAGTAATTAATATAACGACAGAAAAGTAGGAGAAGATTAAAAAATTTACTGAAAAATAATTAAGTAATTTATGATGGCAAATATAAGAAGTTTCGTAAGATTAACACAAACTTGTTGCAATTCAGCTTGCGGTGATATTGATTCGAGTAAATCCAATAAAGTAGCGCACACTCGGAGGTGCTGGGTTGTTTAAAAATGAAAGAGTGTAACACCTGATTGTATAACTACTTACTCCGTGTAATAAGTGTGAGAAAATAGAAAAAAGTATCTGGGTAGCTTACTTCCCGTAAAATGCTATAAAGAACTTATAAGCGTACACTTTTAAACAAAAAATGAGCGTAGTGTAACATAGTATTATTAGAATACACAAGATTTAATAGGTGTAAAACAGATGACATAGGTGTAAAACAGATGGCATAGATGTTATACAAGTTGTGAAAAGGTTTAATAAAATATAAAAATATGAGGCATGATCGCTACTACTCAGAAGAACCTTATATCCTCGTCATTGCAAAAATTGCCATACATCTTATATACTAACATATTATTTTATAATAATGTGCTTTAAAAAATGTAAATTTATTCTAAGCACTCTGCACGATGTTCGTATGTTTAAGAATTGTTTTTAAAGGTCTAGCTCATCAACGATTGATTGTACATGAAAATCTTAAATGAAAAAAAGTTTTGTTGTAATATTATCTATAATTTTTGTGATTAACGTTTTTGGGTAAAATTAAATCTTGTAAAGTAATAGCCAAAAATTGACTATTTCTTATATTTTTTGCTGTTTCTAGCTATTGTATTAAAAATATTATTCGCCAGAAAATCGTAAATACGAAAAAAAAACAAATTTCGTTGAGATAAACGAGAAACTTGATCCCATATAAGTACGGTCCTACAGACATATGACATGGTATATCACAAAAAATGCTTAAACTTGACTTATTTTGGTTGGAAAACAATTTTCATATAATAAACTATTAGTATTTCATGTGTAACAATTTTCGCTTTTATGAAAATATAAAGTTCTACCAAGTATTAATAATGCCTAAAAAAACTTTATATATATATAGTAAACATTTCCATTAGCATGAAAAATCTATGATAAATTATTTTTATATTTTTGCATATTCTTACTGCATATGCATATGCATTTTGGATTGTGTTCGCGTTCTTTTTTCTTTCTGCTCTCTGCTTTCTTATTAGTGTAGGTGATTTTCAAACTGCGCGCGTGGACCCGATCTATATATA
>JAYJLV010000027.1:12516820-12535614 GCA_036873485.1 Torymus texanus | reverse complement strand
CGTAGAAGTCTACGAGTAGATAAAGCACACGGCATACGACAGACGGCATTCTGCATGCAATGGAGAGGGGCCGTTAGTGAAAATCGCACGACCAGCAGAAGTGCGCAACAATTGCGGAGTTAAATATGCATTTTGTTGATAAATGATAACGTCCTTTTATTGGTAAAAATATATATATATATTGAACATATGCAGAGATTATATGTTTAAAAATTTATTGAAAATTTATAATCATTTTTAACTTATATTCTTCTAACTTTTAACGCAAAAATAAGATGTGTATATGTTATATATATTTATGCCGAAAAATTCCAGCCGCTACTTATGATGCGACAGAAATCTCTCGATTGAAAGTCTGCTGTATTAGTATTCCCGTCATCTGCGCCATCTTACCATGGTAAATTACGCCAGGTACATACCGACAGTGCACGCTATTCCAACTTTGCATAAAATAATCTTTCTAAATGAAAGACTGTTGTTTTTACAATAAAAATAGTAGTAGTTTTTTTAAAATAATTATCGTTATGTAGATCTTGTAAATTACACGCAGTTAAAGTTGGAAGTTACTTATAAATGAATAAATAAAAATTATTATTGTACAAATTTTTTTGATTTTTTGATATTTAAGTTTCTAGAATTTTCTGATACCAAAATAAATTTTTTCAAGCAAAAATTAATATTTTTTCAATTTCCCGCTCGGACTCGTACTACTTTTGGCATCGCTGGCCCGACTCGTCTGATGGTCGGGTCGAGTTCAGTTTCGTCGTCGGTTGAGACGACAGGCCGCGCGCGCGTACAGTCGAAATATCTATTATGCACCAATGATTTTTAAAAAATGTACATTTTACGTAGATTTATAGAATTAATAATTGTTAAGTTTGTTCACGTTTTGTTTTTTAATCATGTCGCAAAGAGTGACGAGAAAGAAGCGGCTGAAAAGCGCGCAAAGTGCGAGCAATCAGCTGAAAAGAGAGGACAGCGATATTGCCGGATACTTCAAAGATTGTTTGACTTTGGTTCCTGACGAAAATCGATTGCCTACAGTGTCGGAGATAGAGGCTGAAGGAACCAAGAATAAGAATTCTAGGTCAGCTGGACACAAATCCAAGGCTGATCAAACTATCTCATTGGTTCCTGAAAAGAAATTGAAGGGTGGTTTGACAGAAAATCAAAATAATTTAGATGTTAATAGTAGCAAAAATAGAAGTCATGATGCATCTAAAAGTCTGTTGTCTGCACCAAAGACACCAAAAAGTTTTACATCGTATAAAAATAAAAGTGATGTATTCAATAATATTACAGAAACTTTTTCTAGTTCTAAAATTTTGAGTGCTCAGGTACTAAATGAAATTGATAGTCAAAAACGTCTGGAATTAGCCACTTGGGGTTTGCCTCCTTTAATTCTCGAGGTAAATGCACATTTTAATCATGATATTTTACAATTGTATCTACTTGCTATCAATTTAAAAATTATAAAATATTATATTGATTTATTATTCTAGAAATATGAAGCTCGAGGCATTAAAAGCATGTTCCCATGGCAAGTAGAGTGCTTAGCAAACAAGAAAATTTTAGAAGAAAATAAAAATCTTGTTTACTCTGCTCCTACTTCCGCTGGTAAAACATTAGTGGCTGAATTTTTAATGTTAAAAACAGTTTTAGAACGTCGTAAGAAAGCAATTTTCATTTTACCATTTGTGTCTGTTGTCAGAGAAAAAATGTTTTATTTTCAAGTAAGTAAATTTATAATTATTTTAAAAATGTAGAACCTACTAAAAAATTCTTACATAAATAAATTTTTCTTCCAATAGGATCTACTTTCTGATAGCGGAGTAAGAGTAGAAGGTTTTATGGGAGGTGTTGCACCCCCTGGAGGATTTTCAACTGTACATATTGCAATTGCTACTATTGAAAAAGCAAATTCATTAATAAATCGGTTGATGGAAGATGGTGATCTAGTTACATTAGGAGCTGTTATCATTGATGAACTACATCTTCTTGGTGATCCAAGTAGAGGCTATTTATTAGAGTTACTTTTAACTAAATTACGCTATATGTCGTTAAGGTATTAAAATAATACATAAATTGAAGTAAATTTAAATCTAATTTCTATAATAACATTTTTTTAGCTTAGAAGATATAAACATACAATTGATTGGTATGTCAGCAACTCTTCCAAATCTCCCATTAATAGCTGAGTGGTTGGATGCTGAACTTTATAAGACTGATTTTAGGCCAATACCTCTAAAGGAGCAATGCAAAGTAAATTCATAATACTCCAAATTAGAAATCAGTATATTTTTTGTACATTTGTAAACATTTATATTTCATAAGTTCTGTATTCTAGATTGGTTCTTCCCTCCTTGATACTGAATTAAATGCTATTAGAGAACTTCAAGCTGCGCCAGATATTGTCAGTGATACAGACCATATAATTCAATTGTGCATTGAAACAATAAATGGTGGCCATGGTGTGCTTATATTTTGTCCTACGAAAAATTGGTGTGAAAAGCTTGCTATACAATTGGCTTCCACATTTTTTCAATTAGGTAAGCACTTTTTAAAAGTAAGACAAAAATAAAGAAGTGTTTTGTGCCAGAGACTAGTCCACTATATCTCTGTGTATTTTGACCCCCTAAACATAGACCTCACATTTGACCCCAAGGCCATGATTGGTCTACCACAATTAAACTTTGTATTATCTAAGATATACAATTTTTTAAATCTCTTAAAAAACTTGTGTCTTGAAAGACCAACTTTGAATTATCCTTCTAAAATTTTTTTTTCTTCAATATTTAAATGTGCAAATTTGGAATAGAAATACAGAAATTGATTTTAACAGCTATATGCAAGTTTTTAAAAATCACAGATTTAGATCTCAGAGAAAAAAAATTGTAAAAAGATAATTCAAAGTTAATCTTGAAAGATGATTAATTTTTCAAGATATCTGAAAATTTTTATATCTTTGATATCACAAAATTGATAGACGATTCTAAATCAATTAACTCTAACCTTGGAATCATATTTAATACATGGAAATATAGTGATCTAGTCACTGTCACAAGTAACTTTTTATTTTTGTGGATCTGCGTAATTAAACCAAGCAGTTTTTCTAATTGCAATAATGTTTTAGGTCGCGATAACACGCCTCACGGTAAAATATTAAGAACCCATATAGATTCTACTGCTGTTCAAGAAGTATTAGTTCAACTTGAACATTGTCCCATTGGACTTGATAACGTCTTGAAGAAAACGGTGTCTTTTGGAGTTGCTTTTCATCACGCAGGTTTGACCATGGATGAACGCGACATTATTGAAGGCGGGTTCAGGTAAATATCTATTATATACCTACTAGTAACTAATTTAAAACTATTTTTAATTGCTGAATCAAAATCTGAAGTCAAAATGGAGGATTTTCTGGGATCAATTCCTGCTAATAAAACGATATTTAAATAAAATGAGACTAAGATTCCCCCATTTGGACTTCAGATTTGCATAGAACTTCTTAAAATATTTAAAAAAACATTCCTCGTGACGGGTTCAGTCTTTCTTTTTAGACTTGTGTAATTAATTTAATTAAAAATCTAACTCATTTGTATATTTAAAATTTTAGAGTAGGTTCTCTTAAAGTTCTCGTGGCAACTTCAACATTAAGCAGTGGCGTTAATCTTCCAGCCAGAAGAGTAATCATACGCTCGCCAATGTTTAATGGAAAACTTATAGACAAGTTGACCTATCAACAGATGATCGGAAGAGCCGGCCGCATGGGAAAAGATACAGAAGGTATAATTTTAAAACCTTTTTAATTTCATATTCAATATTTTTTCGGAATTTATAATAATCTTTAATCAACTTCAGGTGAAAGCATTCTTATCTGTAAAACAAACGAACGTACCGCCGCTATAAAGTTAATGGCAGCATCGTTAGAGCCTATCGTATCATGTTTAGAAGGTTCCGGGCCCTTAATTCGTGCACTTCTCGAAGCCATTGCCAGCCAGGTTGTACGAACTCCAAAAGATCTTGATTTTTATAGTAAATGCACCTTCGTTTATAAATGTGAAGACAGTGGAGTCAAGGAACTGGTTGATGAGGCTGTTCAATTTTTAATTTTAAATGAATTTTTACTGTAAGTTATCTAGAAAAGTAAATCAAATTTTTATATTTTTAATTCTTAACTAATGAATATTCATACTGACTTGTCCTTTTTTCACGATAGAGTAAAAGATAACGGCGAGCAAGAACAAAGAATGGTTGCAACATGTTTAGGAAAAGCTTGTCTCGCCGCTTCAATACCACCACGCGAAGGCTTGTTTCTATTCGAGGAATTACAAAGGGCTAGAAAATGTTTCGTCTTGGATACAGAATTACATGTTGTGTATTTGGTTACACCTTTTAACTCTGGTAGCCAAATCAGTCAGATTGACTGGATGGTTTTCATGGAACAGTGGCGGAAGTTATCAGAAAGCGAGCGTCGCGTCGGACAACTCGTTGGCGTGGAGGAACGGTTTTTGATGACTGCTATGCGTGGAGTTGTCAAACCGGGTAAAACTGTAAGAATTTTCTTTTCAAATAAGAAATTTAACATTTCTTAGGTACGTTGAATTAAGTTTACGGGTTTTTCAGCTAAATATACATCGAAGATTCTACACGGCATTAGCTTTACATGATTTAGTTCGTGAAGTTCCACTAAGCGTAGTCTGTAGTAAGTACAATTGTTGTCGTGGCTTGCTACAGAGTTTGCAGCAATCATCCGCAACGTTCGCTGGTAATTACACGGTTTTTGTCTAGAAAATTTTGACTTTTTATTTTCCGTACTTTTATCTAATTGCAAATCTCCGTACTTTCAGGAATGGTGACTC
This sequence comes from Torymus texanus, assembly GCA_036873485.1. NCBI lineage: Eukaryota > Metazoa > Arthropoda > Insecta > Hymenoptera > Torymidae > Torymus > Torymus texanus. The sequence continues at coordinate 12,530,755 of JAYJLV010000027.1, read as the reverse complement.
ATTTTTGTAAAGAACTCAAGTGGGATTGCATGGAACTGCTTTTCCACCAATTTCAAACTCGACTGCAATTCGGCGTCTGTAGAGATCTCCTGGATTTGCTCCGTCTTCCTAGTCTTAATGGGCTTCGCGCACGAAGTCTATTCAAACATGGTATTACAACTGCGGTAGAACTTGCTGTTGCCAACGAATTGGATGTCGAAGAAGCCTTAAACAAAGCCCTTCCTTTTGAAAGGTAATGTGAATTATTTTGAATTTATAAAGATAAGTGAGGTTTAGGAATATGAATTTTAATATTAATTTATGTAGTGAGAAAGATTTTGATGGAGAAAACGAGGCTGAAATAGCTAAAAGAACAAAAATGAGAACTGTATTTATTACTGGAAAGGATGGCATGACGGCGCGTGAAGCCGCTGTCGTTGTGATTAAAGAAGCCCGTGAACTAGTAAAGGTAAACGAAAGGACTTAAATAGTATATATAAATGAAGTAGCACATGATAATAACTATTCATAACATGTTTATATTGTTTTGCGTAGAATGAGCTTGGTATCCGTGATGTTCAGTGGAGTCAAAACAGTAAGGATGCCAGTCGTACGAACATGCTTTCCCCTGTAAATACATCAGTAAGCCCCAAACCAGTAAGTCTGAATTCTCCCGTCAAAACTCCAATATCTTCCATTGGTTTTCCAACTAGCTTGGGACCAGTTAATATATCCAATAGTAAGCAGCCCTTTCCAAATGTGTCTACGGAAATGCGTACAGATAATAAAAATAAAGAAAAAACATTGGATAATGAACCAATTGTAGAGAAAAAAACAAATGATTTTGTTCAAGAAAAAGAAGTGGAGATTGAGAACCATCAATCAAAGAACGATGAAAAACCTATCGTAGTTCCTAAAGATACGGCAGTAGATATCGGTAAATCACAAGCCAATTCTCGAACTCTAAGGTCTAGGGTTGCTGAAAAATCCAAAATGATGGCTAAAGAAGATCAATTTACGATTTGTAGTTTAGATTTTCAAGATAGTCCTGAATTTCAACGTAAAGTTGTAGTAGACAATAAAATAATTCCAAAAGAAACAGTTTCGCGCACATTGAAGAATATTGCAAACATAAATAATGATAAAATCAATGACGAACCGATGGAAATTTCTGAAGTGCCAAATAATAACGAAGCTAACAAAGTGAACATCAGTAATAACCTAATTTCAGATTTTAGCAGAAGTATATCATTATCGCCTGGAGACGTGATCAACGAAAGCGACAAACCAGAAGCAGAATCTAGAACACTGAGATCTAGACTTGCTGAAAAAACTAAGAGTTTCGTAAAGAATGACTCATTTACAGTTTGCAGTTTAGATTTTGAAACCAGTCCTGATTTTCCACCAGTCCTACATGAAAAGAAGGTGGACTCGCAAAAAGTAAGTAAATCTCCCCAAACTAAAGTTGCTTCTGCAGCACCAGAATCATTTTTAGTCAGTGAACGCGCTATTGACGAAATCATGCAAATTGCTGACATAGAAAAAACGAAAGATCAGAAAAAAGACCAAGAACATCAAAAAGAAAAAGACATTTTCACCATGCCCGCGCCCGTTATTGAAAATAAAGCAGAAGAAGAAAAGAAAAGATCATCGGGAAGTTCTAATTACTCGAGAAGTCCTAGTCTTTTCAGCGATAGTTCGTTTATGGATGCACAGCTGTGCAGTGTCCTCGAAAAGAACGTGATCGAAGGTTCATGTCTAGCTGACTTTGAGAAAAGCAACTTTACACAATCCAAAAGACCATCGGAGAAGAACGACACATCCAACAAAACCATGCGGAACAGCGACGTTATCAATAATCCAAACAATACTGACAATTTTAAAACCCTCATCAACGTTGAAAACATCACTAAAACTGACGCGTCCAAACGAATTTCTCCTCGAAAAGACAAAATCGATGAAGCGAAACAGACAACTATGCCATCCACCTGGACTGAAGATTCCTGGGATCAGTCGAAAAATGTTCAACCCAACAAAAAGAAAGACGAAAACGCAGAAACTCAGAGCCCGTCTATGTTGACGAGCACTAGAATTCGAGGACGCGTGAAACCTTTACTGCCCGGTCAACTAGGTATTAGCAAAATTCAGTCCAGAACGAGAAAGGAAAAGACTCCGGAATCGCCTTTGATTGGGACACCTAAACCCATCATACCTAAGAGAGTTTTTGATCAGGATGACCCTAAAAAATCACCTATTCAGAGTTTCAGAACTTATAATACTCGTAGACCTATTGTACCAATTGCTTCTAGGTAAGTGTCTGCCTATATATTTTCTATAACACCGCTATTTACTTTTTCTTCTTCCATATGAAAAAAAATGATTTTTTTAAGTTCAAACAAATCCGATTCGGAAGATTCAATTGTAAGCTCACAGGCGACTAGCACTCGGTCAACCACTAGCAAAATGCGTACTAAAATCGAACAGAAGATTCTCATGACACAGAAGTCCGCAAGAAGTAGAAAAATTACCGTGGACCCGATATTAATGAAGCAGAATTCGCAACCTTTGTTCGAAGACTCCAGCAGTAGCGATAATGATGACGTGAAAAGTACTGAGAGCGGTTTGATGTTTGACTCTGACGATACGACTAAATCTACGCAATCAACTATATCAAAAACGGTACAAACCTAGCGCATACATTTATTTTACATTAATTGAATTTAAGCAAATACATTATTTCTTTTGTTCTTCTATAGAGTAAGGCAAGTACATCCTCAATTACTTCTCTTAAGTTGCTTAGAACTGACAGTTGTGCAATGGGAAAAAGGATAAATCCTAAAAAAATAGAACCGGTAAATGTAGCGAATTCGAAACGGAATTTTAAATTATTTCGTGGCGAAATCGAAGGCTCAACGCAAGATGCATGGAAGAAGGATTTGGCACTAGCAATTGTTACCGAACCTTATGCCAGGGATCCGGCACTCACGATAGGTAATAAAATCATCGGTGGTGTTGATGATAAAAAGAAGAAGGAGAAGAAGGCTGATGCATACGTTTATGAGAACAAAAAAGTCTGTGGAATCGTCGTTTCCTGGGGCTTCAAATACGTTTATTACATGCCATTCAGCAACACACAAGGTATGTTAAATTAATTTTTCTATAAGGTATAGAAAATAATTTTTTTTAATTTTTGTTCTTCTTTTACAGATACCAAAATTACGATAAAAGAGCGAATGAGTTTCCTTCGGGATCTGTTAACGAATCCATTAATCAGTTTCCGATGTTTCAATGTAAAAGAAGTTTACAAAATGTTCTATGTATGTTGTAAAATCGAACCATGCTGTAAATTTCTTGATCCAAAAGCTGGAGATTGGTTAATGAATACGGAAACCTCTTGCAGAAATTACTCTGAGCTAGTAAGTAGTAAATTATCTTGAAAAATTACGAAGAAAAAGGCAAAAGGTTTAATAATACAAATTTTAATGTTAAAGGCAGCCCAATATTTTCCAAGGGGCCTCGACGTTGCTAATGCCATGGAAATCAAGTTTGGAGAAAACGTATTAACAGGCATCACGCGAACAGCTGCTAAGGCTTTGTTGGCTTGGTACTTGACAGATGCAATTTTAGGCACTTTGAAGGAACATAGTTCAATTTTGATATCAGCATTCAAAGGTATAATTTGTAGATGTAATCATATTTTTTTCTTTACAATTAACTTGAAATTTCACAGCATTATTACAAAAATTTCATTTTTATTGTTGATAGAAGTAGAAATGCCGACAATCTTAATTCTAGCCAATATGGAGCTAAGAGGATTCGGTATAAACTTGCCTGCACTACAAGAATTGTCTACTGTAATAAAAAATGATTTATCCAACATAGAAGAACAAGCGTTTAATCTTGCTGGTCGAAAATTTAATTTTTACTCTTCAAAAGATGTAGCTCAGGTATGTTCTTTATCAGCTCCTTTCTCAAATGAAATATTATTCAATTTGCTCAAAATTGTGACGAATTTAATTTATTTAAAAATGCATTTAAGGTTCTGGGATTAAATAGAAAAGGAAGAGGTTGCACAAATAAAAACGCTTTGAAATCCTGCGAAAATCCAATTTCAAATCTAGTTACATTATGGCGGAAACTCAGTACTGTGCAAACTAAAGTAAATTAAATTTAATACTTATTTAAACAATTTATCATGGATAAATAATTTATCGATTATTTATTTTAAATTGTAGATCGTTTATCCGCTTTTGCAATTGGAGAAAAAAAATAATCGTATTCACGGAAACTGCATCACATATACGGTTACTGGCCGAGTCTCCATGCACGAGCCTAATTTACAAACCATTCCTCGGGATTTCAAATCAGATATTAGGTAAATTCTCAGTAGTATCTTATATAATGAATATATACTGTAAGTATTTACAAAGTAATCTATTACAACTTTTTTTTACAGTGATTGCGTTCTTAGTGTCCGCATGGCTTTTATTCCAATTGTTGGAAATTTGATGCTATCAGCGGATTTTTGTCAATTAGAACTGCGAATTTTAGCACATTTTTGTGAAGATCCTATTCTGTACAAGCTTATGCACGAAAAAGGAGACATTTTCAAAAACATCGCCGCTAGACTTAATAAAACTTCTGAAGACAAGGTACATTTTTATTTGATTGCATTATAAATTATATAGAAGCTTTAACGATTAGAAATTAGTGATATCAAAATTTAACCTGCGCTTTTAGGTTGATGACGACATGCGACAACGTGCGAAACAACTGTGCTACGCCATGATTTACGGAATGGGAACAAAATCACTGGCTGAAACGCTTTCTGTTACCGAATCAGAAGCTAAAGATTATCTAGAGGCATTCATGAATACATACAAGGGCATTCGAATTTGGCTTAACGCTTGCTACGAGCAAGCTCGAATTGAGGGATTCGTATCTACGATAACGGACCGTCGACGTGCCTTACCTGGTATACATAGCAAAATACCCGCTGTTAAAGGTAAAATTTCTACACCATAAAAAGAAAAATTTTAATGATGGAATTTATAAAACTAATCAATTTCACATCTGACTTTTGTAGCACAAGCTGAACGTCAAGCTGTAAATACAAAAGTACAGGGATCAGCAGCCGATATAACAAAGAAAGCAATGGTGCTGATAGAAACGAAATTGCGGAAGGAATTTTCATATTTGCCGCTCACTTTTCCGACTAAACAGGCGCGACGAAAGTTTCGGAGCAGCGATGCGGATTCCAGGCCAAGGGGCGCTTATTTAATACTACAATTACACGATGAATTACTTTACGAGGTGAGTTGTCTCGTCAAAAATTATTTCGTACATAATATTTTATTTGAATAATTATTTTAGGTAAATTGCAACGATTTACAACAAGTAGCTAAAATTGTTAAACATTCTATGGAAAATGCCTTCAAACTTCGTGTACCTTTACCAGTAAAAGTGAAAGTTGGATCAGCTTGGGGAAATCTCGTAGAATATCAAGTATAACGAGAAATTAGTTTTTAAGCAACGATTTGAACATCTACAGCAAATCGTAATAATTGTAATATATAAATAATCATGAAATAATATTAATTACGTACGAATAATTAATTAACGAATAATATAGTTATATACAATATACAAATATAAGTTTATTTATACTTAAATATGAAAGTATAAATAAATTTAAACATTACTAACAATTTTTTGTTACTTTTAAGATATATAGTTTATTTTTATAATCGGGCCTAGATTTGTTAATGTACTTCATGAGTGCTAAATTAATTTTTAACAATTTTATAAGAAAAATTTATTGATGGCAAAACAATAATTTTAATTGTCTTGGCACAATACAATTTTAGATTCATAAGTCGTTGCAATAAATAATCATGTTTTATAAAGCTACGTACTTTCAGTTATAGTCTTGTTTATAGAATAGAAAATTTTGTATATATAAATATGTCATAGTTTTTATTTGCTACGAATAATGTGTTTTGTACGTTTTTTTCGATTTTGAGGTATTATACTAAAGAACACAACTTGTAAAGAAACAAATTAAATATATTTTTATACAAATTTTTTAATAGAAATCATGAGTAAGTTATAAATGCATTTCAGCTCAAAAGTTATTAGTACCTTATACATCGTAATAACATTCTTACTATTTTTACGTAAAACGCTTTTATAAGTTTTTTTACTTTCTACACAGTAAGATTTTTAAACACCATAATTTTAAAAATACATCGTAAATTTTAAATTAATATTCATGTTAATAGACGGAAACTGATTATGCACCTTTTTAATTTATATTCATATATATATATATATATATATATATCACGGAATAAAATAATATAAAACAAATCGTTAGATTACATTGTAGAAATTATATAAATTAACCACGCAATTTTTAATTTTATCAAATTACGTTATATACTTTTTTGAAATTTCAACGAGCATTATCCTTACAAAGGACGAATCCATAAATTATCCATATTAATATTTATATCACATATAAAAATTATGTCTGTGTTTCAACTGCACTGTTATTGCAGCTGGACTTTTTTTCATGAATAGCTGCTGTAACAATATCTTGGTAATATACTCCAAAAACACTTCGGTTGTGGGAAATTAATATTGCAAACTGTGCTGCAATATCAGTCAGTTCTTTTTGTAATGGTGAGAGTCCAGGAGGTATCTGCTGAGGAGCTGTAGATTTAGATGCAATAACATTCTGTAAAAACTGTCTTATTCTGGAAGCTGCAGAAAAAATATAAAATTGTAATATTAAAAACTTTAATGTTACAATGTGTTATATGAAAATTTAATACTTACTGGCAAGTTGTCGAACTTTGTGATCAGGTTTAGGAAGTTCCATTATTTGATTCTCAAGAATAGTTAAAACATTGTCATGTTCTGGATTTTCGGCAGTGTTTGTTAGCTCTTTTTGTATCTTTTGTATATCAACTTTTACTTGTACGAAAATATTTGGCATAACAGTTTCTAGATCCCTAAAAGTATTTAGCAGTTAATAAATAAATTTACTTATTTTAAGTTCATTTATTATTGAGTATTTTAAAAAAAAACATACTTGTTGGAAGTTACAGAATCAAGTAAAACTATTATACGCTCTTTTATTCCTTTCTTTTGTTCATCATTTATAGGACATTGAAGAGTTTTCAACAATAATAAAACAGAACCAGTAACAGCTAATCTGCTTGTTTTATTACGCAAATCAAGTAATCTTCCTTGATCCAGCATAAGAGTCTATAATTTATAATATTTATAAAGTACTCTAAACTATATTAATTTATAATAATAGTCATTTAATATATTATTATTACCTCTGCATTTGGACAAAAATCAAACTCTAACAAATCTAGATAAGCTTCAGTTAAAAGAGAATGTGTAATTTGTTTTATTGAATTAGGATCTGTAGATTCTGTGCTGATAATTTCTGGTGTTAAATGCCTTAAAAGCCATCTTCTTGTATATTGGAGTCCATCTCCTTGTATTTTCAAAAACTCAGCAAATTTAGATTTTTCATACTCAATACTAGACGCAACAATGTTTGGTCTGATCATACTTATTGCAAAATTAGCTAAATCTAATTTCATAAGCTGAAGTACTTCCATGATTCCTTTGAAAGTCTCAATCACATTAGTACGCTCTTTTAGTGCTGCAATATTGTCATCTCTCACAGGAGCACAAATTTTACCCATTAAATTAATAACATACTGTGAGTACTGATGAAAATCAAGAACACCCTGTTCTGCTTGCTGTTTTATTAAATCTGTATCAAGAACTTGTTTAATGTTTTCTTTTAGTTTTGCATTTTGAGGAAGTAGTAATTCATCAAGGGCCTATAAAAAATTTTTTTTATAATTATTGATGCAAAAATTGATGATAAATATAAAATAATTAATTAACTGTTATTGGGTTACCTCTTTTATTTCCTGCAATAATCTCAAAGCCTGAGTATAAACAGGAGGATTCTCAGATAATTCATTAGATAAAATATCCCAAAAAGCTTGATGTACTATTTCCTTAACTCTCTTGTGTAAAGTATTATCGTCTGGCTCAAGCTTATCAATTTTGAAATTTTTATCAACAGCAATCTCATGAGCAAGGGCCATGTTTTGCATACCCTGTGCTGCTTTCATAATTTCTTCGATTGAAACAAATTTTGGTGGTGATGCTGCTACCCAGCCATCCAACATGAAATCCCGCACTCTGTAAATATTACTCTTCATAATTATCTTAATTTTGCTAATAATACTACTACTAATATTTCCTTCTAATGATTTTTAATACCAATTGGAATTTTAATGTTGTTCATTTTATGAAACCTAATCTAATTCAAGAAAATATTTCAATTATCTGACCTTGCTAAATTGTCCGGGTCATTGTTCTCTGATGAAGGTGATGCACAGTCCATAGCAGAACTAGCGGCTTCTGTACTTTTAGTTTTTTCTTCCTTGTCATGAACATCTTTCACTTCCTCACTTCTAAAACAAATTATAAAACAAATTTATAAAAACAACAAAATTATAATACAATAATTGAAGGTTCCAATTCCTCTACCTGTTTGGCATTTTTGCAATTTTTATAATACAAAATCACTAAAGAAAGCTCACGGTGTGGTCAGTATCACTGATCTGCATCCAGCAAAATCTACAGGTTGACTAATCTGGTAGTCGCTGAAAAGGAGGTCAAACTGCATCTATTAAAAGAACACCCACTGTGCTTTAAATACACAGCTGCTTCCTTAAACCTTCTTTACCATTTTGGTCTTAATTTTTTCGCGTTCACAAGGAAGACATTGTCACATTGAGTCACCACTCAGGCATACAGTGATTAATACCTGGAATAAAAATGAAACATTTTAGTAAAAATTTTTCATAGATCTCAAAAATTTGCATCTATTATTGTTCATCCCACCCTAGTGACAATCGTCGCGAAACGTCGCTTATCGAACATTGCACCAAACAATGAAACAACCGTGCCATATAGAATATCTGGAACGTGACTCAGTCCGCGATGGAAAAAAAAAACAATCCTTTATTTACCTGTCATTCTCTCTTACTCTCGGGCAATTTGCGCATTACCGTTATAGCGCGCTCCGAAATGATTTACCGCGCAAATCTTAAGCATCCGAAGCTTCATTATCATTGTTCCATCGCGAGACGTCAACAACACAACACTGGCAATTGCTCCGAATCTTCGAATCGCCCACTTTGGCGTATATACATATGTTATTGTATACATACAAACCTTTGTTATGGATTTTCGTACGCGCCATCATTGAAGAGTATACAGCATGTGATTGTGCGCTCGCGCATCAGCTGGGCGTACGATTTGCGCAACGATATATATAATTTTGAGCCGTGTAATATAAAAGGTTTATATTTGGAGGAACTCGCTCGCTGCAGTGTAGCACACTTTCAATTTCGACATAATTACCGAAAAAAATTCGACCACCGTCTCGCCCCCCTTCGGTGTCTCTCTCTGTTTTTCGTGTGTTTACGAAAGTTTTTTGTGTTATCTATTTTTAGAAGTCGTCGCATTCGCCACAAGCATCTTTCGTCTCTCTCTTTTCCGTATCAATTATTTGATTTCGTCGTCTCACGGAACCGCGAGATGTCGCAACAGGTTTCTTTTCTTACAGCGCGAAAAGCTTTAAACTAACGTCACCGTATAGATAAAAGCTACTATGGAACATCTTTACATTATCACTAGTTTTGACTGTATGTCCTATTTTCAACACATGTAGAAAATTATGATAAAACACGATTGGAACTTACATTTCTTTCTTCCGGAGTCAAAAAGAAGCGTGATGCAAATGAAACGAGCAATGTTGAAATATAATCATATATTACAAAGTTTTAAACTTACAGGTGAATGTACTGATGGTTCTTTTCTCGAATTCTACGTAAATATATTTCTACTCCAACAGCACAACACGTCTTGTCACTTCGGCGTTTGGATCAAAGCTGATAGTGCGGAGCTCCGTTGCGGTAGTTTTTTCCTCGACGGAGCGCCTACTGTCTGAGAGTATATACCGGTGGTGGGATATGCCCAGCCCACAGGGTCGATGCATTCTCTTCCAAATAGTAAGCGTGTATATATATATATATATAATTATGGGAATCGACTAGAAGCACGATTTATGTATATATGAGCAAATTCGAGAAAATTTTAACTTTTTGGAAACTGCAAATTTTTTATTTATAAGGCTATTATAGTTCGTTACAAAGCACACATGAACTAAAAAAGAAAATGTTCATTTTTCGATAGAGAAATATAAATAAAAAGTCCAACTGAATAAGTAGTAGAGGAAGACTTTTCTATACGAAAAATTACAAAATGAGCGAAAAAGTAGTCACTTTGAGTTTTTTTTCGATCTAGAAAAAAAAGTCACGATTATTGTTAAATTTTTTGAGCTTTTTCTTTATAACAAAATCTTTAATTTAAGCTCAGATATAAGAGTTTTTATTTTCAGTTTTTTCCAATATTTTACAAGTAAAAGTTATAATCTCTTAAATCGTTGCTTTTTGTCATAGCACGTCGATCTACCAGGGCTTAAATTTAAGTTTTCGTTAAAAAGAAAAAGCTGTAAAAATTTGACAATAATCGTAAGTGACTATTTCTCTAGATCGAAAAACACACAAAAAAACTCAAAATGACGACTTCTTTCTCTTTTTGTAATTTTTAGTAAAAAAAAGTTTTTTTATTTCTTTATTAAAAAATGAACATTTTCTTTTTTTGGTTCAGTCATGTTCTTTATAAAGAACTTGAATTATAGCCTTTTAAATCTAACATTTAACAGTTTCCAAAAATCTAAAAATTTCTGGGATTTATCATATTATATATACGTATGCGTAGCGTATGCTTGGAGAGATGGTAGAAACCAAATTTTATTAATCAAAAAGTAATAATTGATTATCCTTCCAATAAGTTTATGGGGGTTTCCGAATTTTCAGTACATTTGAATTATTTTTAAATGTTACTGATGATTCAGAACGCACAGCTTCCTGTCTTATGAGGGGAAACCATATGTCAATGACTTGTTTGAAATTTCTTTTTACACAGGCCACGTGAATGAAGGTCGCATAATCGATAAGAAAAGTTTTGCGAATCGCTTTTATGGTTGACTATTTATAATAGTTTGCTATCGAAAGGTCGATACAATGAGATATAGTTTCGCGCAAATCAACAAGTAGTATAGCTAAATTACGTTAGCGGAACTACTTTCTCGATAAGCTAATGAATTTAAAAATTTTACACATATCTTAGTTTTCGAAATTAATAAAGATGAATTAATTGGTGGAAATCAAAATCCTTCAAGAATACTTTAAAATAATGATAACAAGAAAAACTATCGGATCAAAAGCAAAATAATAGAATTTATATTTTCTTCCACCAGATTTACTTTAGTACAGTAGAACAGTATATAAAAAACAAGTTGCTTATATGCAAGGAAAGTAAAGTTTTATAATTTAATATGAATTTTTAAACAGTTGAAAATTTTTATGAAATAAACTCATACTTAAAAATATTCACTGTGTAGTTACAAAGTTTAATGTTTAAGAAAGGAAAACTAAATGATGATCGACTAGGTCGATGACCTCAAGGTTGGCGAAAAATTTATGGCAATCAAGTATTCTTATATTTTTTTATCATACCCCATTACAATTATTTATTCGACCACTATAAATACCGATCGCGACTGTTTTTGAAATTTAACTGAGAAAATTAGCCAAAGCTGCTCCAAACCGAACCCGCAGTGTATATCTGTAAAGCATAAAACCTCGATCGCACGCAATTTCCGCGTATACGCGACTCTTCCTTATTCGCCATATATTTTGGCGCTCGATGCACATGCACAAATGTACTTATACGTGAGTCGTTCTCCTTGAAGCTCGCTACGAAGGTTCAATGAGTCGAGTTTCTTATATTTGGGCATGCGCGCAACGCAACGTTGCTCTTTTTTTTCTCCGGCAATGTCAAAGTCAATGGTACTCGTGAGGATCTCGAAACGGTGAACAAAGAACCTGATTGCCGAGTATATTCATCATCTCAAAAAAGAAAATCGTTATAAAGCGTGTACACTCTGCGATGGCTTTGAAAGCACGCGGAATCGAGCTTTTCCGTCGAGCCTTTAACGGTACTTCAACGAAAAATTTTCTATTCACAAAAAAAAAAGAATAACCAACTTAATGACACAGGCCGACTTCTGCAACCAGTTAAGCGAAAAAGTGTCATGAGCACGTGGCAGAACTGCGAATCGAGCAAACAACGGCCAGATTGCTGCGAGGCCAAGTCACTGATGGACGAAGCGACGGTTCCTGAGGGTCCCTGGGACGAGAACTACAAACGCATGAACTCCAAGAACAACGAGATTCTCGTCATCGGTATCGTCATGTTTATTATTCCTGCGGCTCTGGTACGTATATGAACGCGAACGTTAATTGTTCATCACAGTAAAAATAATTGTGCGTAAAGAATAATCAATGAATACGATATGTTGTCAATTTAGTTTTATATCACACTTTATTTAAACGCATCGTACAAAATACATTCATCACCTGATCGGGTAAAACTAAAATTTTTTTTAAAATATAGGTATACATTGTAAAATTTAGATAAACGCTTTTGGAAGTTTAAATAAAATGTGAGTGTTTTGTTATTATAATTCATGAGCTTTAAATATTAATTGAACCTATAATGTAGAAACATTTTAACTAGAACTAGTTCGAATGTTTTGTATTCACTATTTATTAGTGACAAACGATATTAAAATCTCAACGGAGCTTTTAAAGCTAATAATAATTTTAAGTCTTCACAAAGGTTGAATTCTTTTCATAAACATGAATCTGTAAAAATTGATACACTCATACAATAATTGCGCGCGAAACCGCTGACTGAAAGCACAAGTATTTTTACTGTAACATCTTCTGAATTCTGAAAATCCTAACAAAATTCTTTCCAGCTGTACAAGGAGGGACTGGTCAAAGGATACCCCGAGATATCGCTCTTCTTCTAACTCCGCAATAACCCTCATCCATCCTCCACATTATGCACTGCACTCAATAAAAAACAATCTCAAATTCCAAAAAATCTTCTCTCAAATTACTTTAAACTTCTTTTAATTATACAAATCTTAATTATAAAGAATCTTAACTCTTACATATACACAATACAATGGATGATGATATCGCGCGCGAGCTGCTGCTCTCCTCTAATCTTATAAAAACTTTTACATCGCATCCTTGTTCTTTCGCAATATGACGAAGCCCTCCATTATGGGCGTGAGGGGCACATAATCCTCGGTAGCGAGCTCGGCGCGCTCACCGTAAGCTAGTAACACTGGCGTCGTATGCGTCTGGAAGCCAGTGATGGTCTTCGGGTTACCCGCTTGACCCACCACGTCGACGGCCATACCAACGCGAACGGGGACGGCAAGAGGTTGAAGCTCCTCGTCGAAGGTTACCAACATGCGAGGTTGCATCGCTGCAGCGAGCGTGTATAACAGGTAGTGGGATCTGCCCAGGATGACTGTGGAAGAATGAAGAGAGAAAAACGGGTTAGCTAGTGGTTGGCAAACGGCCAGATTTTTATAATATATTTTTTGTGTTGACTTTATTATTGTTTTTGTCAATGCATTGTTCGTTAATTTTTGTAAAAAATGGAATAATTTTTTTTGTTAATATTAGCATATTTAAAAATGACGTTATATTTAAAGTTTCGTTAACGTCAAACATAAAATATATTAGAAACTAAAAGCTTGATTAGTTAGTGACATTCTAATATAAATATATATTTTGTCTTATAAGTTTTGTGAAATAAAAGAATAAAGTACATATAAAAAGAATTAAAAAATCGACCATACGGAAAAATCGACAATATGGAAACAATTTCACTAAAAAAGAAAATACTCACTGTTCTTAA
>JAYJLV010000027.1:12498551-12516720 GCA_036873485.1 Torymus texanus | reverse complement strand
CAAACATAAAATATATTAGAAACTAAAAGCTTGATTAGTTAGTGACATTCTAATATAAATATATATTTTGTCTTATATATAAGACAAAACTTATAAGTTTTGTGAAATAAAAGAATAAAGTACATATAAAAAGATTTAAAAAATCGACCATACGGAAAAATCGACAATATGGAAACAATTTCACTAAAAAAGAAAATACTCACTGTTCTTAACATCCAAGAATCCAATCAAAGCGGCTAAGAGACCAGCGAGTGCCACTGGGCTGAGCAGCTGTCTATCACTATGATAAGGCGACAACGTCATCGTACCCTTGCCCAAGTGAATGAGACCCTGTGCGATCCTCACCATAAACAGATTATTCGGATCCTTAGCGTGATACTGAGCCAGTTGCCTGAGCATCGCTGCGAGTTTCGAGTTATTCGTGCCCGCTCCCACAAGACCCATGGCAAAGATCGCGTTGTGGGCAACTTCCAAATCACTGTCGTGCGAGAACTTGGACAGAGTGTCGAGAATATTGAGCTTCGGATTGGATACTGAAATGAGACCAAGGGCAAGTGGCACGGAACGTCTGATTACAGGCTCGCAGTAGCGCAGCAGGTGGCCGAACGTGCGGTAAGCCATTTCGGCGCCAATTTCTTCGCCCATGGAGATCAGAGCGATACCGAGGACGGCGATGGCTTGTCTCGAGCTCAAATCCTTTTCCTTCTCCTCTTTCTTCTCCTCCTTCTTGTCCTTGTCTTTGGATTTCTCTTCTTTCTCGTTTACGGGTTCGTAGTGCTCAGAGCAGATGTGCAGAAGGTGTTGGATCTTGAGGACGTTGCCAGTGCCAGCGTATGCGCACACTTCAACGAGAGTCATCGACATGGACTTAAAGGGCTCGGGGATTACCTCGAGAGCGGCGATTATCGCCTCGGCGGCTTCTTGCTTACCCAGGAAACAGAGACCCAATCCGAGAGGTAGAAAACGCGCGTATGTGTCCTACGGAGAAAAACATTGAGTTGACGTTAACTTTGAATATTAAAAACATTATCACGTTTTCTTATTCTATTTAAATTTTAATACCTTAAGATCGGCTTCAGTCTTTTCCATCAGTACATGCATAATAGCCGTGGTGACCGTTGCGTTGCAAGAGCCGACAGCTACCATACCAAGTGCGAGACCGGTCACTCCGATGACCTCCCAGTTAGACTTGGGATCACTGAGCACTGGTATCAGAAGACTCAGGACGGCTTCCCTGTTCGAGCCAGCGTACGACAAGCCCAAGCCAACGATGGCACCGATCCTCATCGTGTTACTGTTGTGCAGGACGTAATCCGACAGCAGAGCAAGAGCTGGCTCACACTCGTTCCTCACGCCGCAGTTGACGATACCGCAAGCCAAGAGTGCGCCGGACTTGATGTAGTCCTCCGACGAGTAGAGGTACTTGTCGATGGGGGTAAGGCCGCCGTCAACATCCCAAAGGAGGATGAGACCAAGAGAAGCAGTGGCACTGAGCATGCCGTGCTCCTTGTTCTTGTAGAGCCATTTGTTACCGTCCTCAACGACGAGCTTGTCGTGGCCGAAGGCAGCGTTCACGAAACCATTGACGAAACTTGCGGCCAGATTTTGTCTAGCTGAATCGACTGGACCACTACCGAAATGTGGCCTAGAGTTCTCGAGGTGAGATTTATAAACATCCTCGGGAGTTTTTGCTTCCATGATGTCCAGCTCACGCGCGAGACTAAGGAAGTGGTTGCTCAGGTGAGAGTTGGTCATAATCTCAACTAGATCGTCATACCAGTCTATCGAGATCGGGAGTTCTAAGAAGATCTGTTGACGACCGAGCATGAATGCTAGCTGTTTCTGTACTGACCTACAATTTTAATTATCAGTTGTTACTTTGTTAGTGAATAACTTTTGTATTTGACAGAGAAAGGAAAAATTAGTAAGATTATACTCACAAATCTGGACAGTTGGTGAAAATATCTTCAATGAGAGATAAATCATTGAGCTGCATAGCAAGCCTCATAGCTTGTGGGTACTGATTAAACTTTTTGTATAGTTTCAATGCTGCATGTAACAGTGTACTGTTTTCTGGATCAGCAACATAAGGAACACAATTTGTAAGATATAAGCAGACTCTTTGATAAGCACTCTCATCAACATATTGCTCCAATAAATCAAGACGATCAATTTCCATGAGTAAATCACAGGCTTCTGTCTCAGCATTGTGAGCCATATTGTAGGGTACAATTTCATGAACAAGTCCAATCAATTTCTTTTGCATATCCTCAGAACCTTCAATTGCAAGCTCATCCCATTCAGCAGAAAGTTCTCCAGACAAATGCCTCACATACTCATGACCCCATTCACCAATGTTAAGTGCAGAACCTATTGTACAAAAAAAAAGTAAATATTAGTGTTATAGTTTATTTTTAATTGTACATTTAAACAAAAAAATCTACTATTAAACTCATTTTTAATAGTTTATTAACATGAAATGTTTAATGAATCATAAATCAAGTTTATTAATTTTTAATTCTTGTTCATAAGTCTACATAAACAAAAAAGTATCTGAGAGATTTAAATAATGCAAAATGATTATACCTGTAATTCTGTATTTAAGGCATTCTCTGCCCTCGCCCATTGTCATTGCCAAAACAGAAATCACATCAGAGCACAGCTCTCTGCACTTTTGGTCTGTAAGCTTATCATAAATAGTTTTCATTGCATCATAATGAGGACGCATGAACTTAAGTGGCTTAGGCACACTTGTCATTGATGTGGTGGAAGAACGAATCTGTGTACGAAGTGAGTCCAGGGCATTCAAATACAGCTTGGTATTAGAATCCTGTAGTTGCTCCACATACTGATTAAGCTCATCCTGCAGCAGCTTGTCCTCCTCGGACTAAAACAAACAACATATTGTAAAAACAAGCCTAATTAGAAAATTAGTACAGTAAATATAAACGTAAAAGTAAATGGTTAATCGAACACCGGAAAAATGGTAAACGACGCAAACAATAGCATTTAAGATAACATAAGAAACGACAAAGTCACTCACCAAATCGTTCTTATCATCATCCTTCTCCTTTTTCTTCTCCGCGGAGAGCTTGGCCGGTGGAGCCTCGACTTTCGTGGCTTCGGGCATCTTTCTTCCACTTACAACGAGAAATTAATCCGTAATAATGTTAAATGTCGTCTTGAACACTCTCCGTCCTAGGTTAGGAAAGCGTGCGGAGTTGCGAGTCACTGTTGCAGGAGTCGCTTCACACGTCAGTGATAGCTGGCGCCCCTTCGAAACACAAATTAAATTGTTCTATATCTTTGTGAAAATTCGCTGCATGATCGAGTGTTGATAAAGCGGAGAATTGTGCGTAGAACCAGAAATAAAACACCGAAGTATCAAAACACGTGCTGTTCGGACTTTAGAGAGTAATGAAAAATGCATTTACAGCGAATGTTTGTTTAAGTAATGAAGTTAATTTTTTTATATGTTTATCAAAATTATTAAATAATCTTGATATTTAGCAAATTAGGGGATTTGAAATAGCAGGAAAATAGTGCAAATCGGCTAGTTAACCACAACATCGATTTTTGAACAATGGAATCAGCCACAAATTATGAGCCTGAATCTGAAGATACAGAAAGTGAGCAGGCAGGAGACTCAGATTCCGGGGTGAAACATAGATGTACCTTTCCAGGCTGTAGAGCTATATTTCCAAGACCATCTCGCCTTAAACGTCATTTAAATTTGCATTATAATAAGGTATTTATGATGAATACATTTTTATAAAGATATAAAGATTAGCTTTATTTAGCATACTAAGTTTATTATTTTTTGTAACAGCGCCCTTACAAGTGTACATTTGAAGGATGTGATAAATCTTATACTAATTCTTCACATTTGAAACGTCATTCACAAACACATGAATTAGTTATTAAAACGTATAAGTAAGTATATTAAACTCTATTACTTATAAGAAAAAATTGTTTATTTTCTATAAAAAAATTAATTTAATTTCAGATGTCAACATTGTAATGTGAATATAAGTACATTAAGTAACTTGAAACGGCACTATAACAGAGTTCATAATACTGAACAAGAACTTTTCTGTGTCGAATGTAAAATAAAATTTAGAAAGAAAAGTCGTTATGAGGAGCATATGGCAACTCATAGAAATACACCAGAAATTAAATGTGAAAAATGTGAAAAATTATTTTTAACTCGCAATCTATTATCAAGACATATGCGGACTCATGTAAATAAGAATCATAAATGTCCAGTTGAAAATTGTCCAGAAGTATTTGAAAAATGGTCATTAGTTTTGGAACATAAAAAAAATGTGCATAAAATTAGTAAGAAAAATGAAATGCAACAATTTATTTTTTCTTGAACTTGTATACCACTTATTAAAATAAATATTTTTTATTTTTAGAATATGCCTGTTCTAAATGTGATAAAGTATTTGCAGTTAGAGGGTATTTAAAGAATCATAGCAAAACTCACTCAGATTCCAGGCCTGTTATACCATGTCCCTATGAGGATTGTAACAGAATGTATTACTTTAGAAGAAATCTGGATCAACACATTCGTAGCAAGCACATGGGTCAAAAGTTCCATTGTGACATATGTGATAAGAAATTAACGACAAAACAAAAAATAGAAGAGCATATCATAAGATGTCATCTATCAGAAAAGAAACCATTTAAAAGGAAGTCTCCCATGACAAGAAAAGACATTGGATTAGCCAAGAGATCTGTATTGACAACACTGACTGGAATCCACTTAGCAGCAAGTATTGAAGTACAATTGATGCAAAGAGTACCAACAGCTTTGTTAAGAGACAAAGCTGTTGAAGAAAGTTCTTATTCTGAAGATGATAGAGCTTCAGATGTAAGTGCCAAAGGTGCCTAAATATACAAAGAATTAGATAATATTTATTGTATATTTTATATTTATTTTATTTTTTTTTTAATTTTATTTCATTGTACAAAGCAAAAAATATTTTATTTTTGGTATGCGATTATCAGATGTTCAAAACATTACAATCACTGTAACGCTTATTAAGTTTATATGTATAGCTCAATAAATGGATTACCAAAAAGTATGTCATGTTCGTATTTCTCGCTCTGCGGTGCCGGGTGCGACGCCCTTTACCCCCGCTCCATTGCTAAAATATCCCCATAATTCAATCGCCGAATGTCACTAGCCGCGTGCATATATATATATATATATATATATATACATTCGCCCGCATATATGTGTGCTTTCATGGAGTCGCACGGACACAGCGACGGTTGCCTTGGTATCGCGCGGCGCGCGCGCTCGGGCCAACGGTACGCGTTATAGTATATACGATATACGGTAATAGTAGATACTAGTAGTACGGGTGTCCAACGCAAAGCGTAAACAAACTCAGCGCGCTCCGTCGCCCCGCAGCCGCGCGCACACACAGTCGTCGGGGAGACATCATTGTAAGAAACTCGACGACGTAGACGGACGCGTGAAAAAATCACCCTCGCGACCGAGGACTCACGTATTATTATACTTCACATACGTGAGCAGCACCATGACGTCGCTGGACCTCAGGCAGCAGAAGCTTGAGCAACAGGTGAGGAAAAACTACATGTCTCTGTAACATTTTTCCTCACACGCGCGCGCGCGCGGCCTGCTTTCCACGCGATAGGCAGAGATTCGAAAAAGACTAGGAAAAGTTCGCGGGTGTATGTATATATATATATATATATGTGTGTGTGCCCCCGCGAGCGTGAGGAGAGTGAGAACGCGACCTCCCCCAACCCCCCGATATACATGCTCCTATAACCTTTCGAATATAGTCGATTATTCTCATTACGCACAGGAGACGCAAAGAGGGAGAGAGAGAGAGGGAGTATGCGATATATACGAACACAATACAATATATATACAACCACCCCTTGTGCGCGCGCGGATTCGCGGCCTGTCACGCTTGAGTCGATATTTCAATGTAAAATATGTAACGATTTTATATTTGACGCGACAGTCGCTTGCTCTTCTCTCTTTATTCTCTGCGTGTCAAGCGGGGATCGAGGCGAGCGCGCGCGTACAAAGCGCGGCGGAACCGATGCGTCCTGCGGGGTGTAGTACACAAGCCACCCCCTGTTCCGAATTCGACGATTAGGGCCTGTTTATTAGGTTTACGATGATACGAGTTGATGGAACGACCGCGGAAGATTCAAATCGTGTCGTATGAAACGTGAATTATTGGCCTACTTCGCGATGTATTGGTCTAATCTGCTGAAAATTGTACGAATCATGTTCATTAATAATTCAGATTGTAGAGTAGTGAATTGTCGCTGCATTTCAATGTAGAGAATGAATATTTATACCAGACTGGTATGGTTTCTGTTTTTTGTTTGTTTCAGAGGCAATTGATTGCCCAGAAGATGAAGCAGAAGAGACAAACTGGAGCTGGAGGAATGATTCAAGCATCGAACATATCCAGTGCTCAGCTGAGTGGTCGCTCGTCAGCGTGGCAAAACGAATTACATGGTATAGTCCAAACTGTAATGCTTGTTGATGCTTTGCTTCTGTAGTAATTTTTGTAGTGATGCTGCCATGTCGCTTGCAATTTTTTTTATTTCTTTTCGCTTTATCTGTCGATTACAGGTTACGGTGGTCCATTACAATACAGTATGATTGTAGGTAATCCTGATGTAAGTACACTGCCTGAAAATAGGACTATGGAGACTGATATAACTACAGGTACTGTTCGTTCTTGCAAGATTGTGAAAATGAGCAAACAAATGAATGAAAGTTATTGTCCATTTTGTTTTTAGATATTAGTTCTGAAGGTGTTTTTTATGATGGAGCAGATGAAGAATCTTCTCCGGTAGAACTGCAATCTCCAACCGAAACATTAGCATGTGCATCTCCACTTAGAGTAGCACCATCAGATAATCCCATGACTGTTATTAACAGAGATAATCATTCTTCAGTAAGAAATTACTTTACTTTTCTTTGTTCATAGTCTATATAAACAGATATTATAATAAAATGAGTGTTATTTATTTATCAATAGAGTCCAGAGCTGGAAGGAAATGTAGAAGGAAATATAGAACAATTTGTTTTACAACCAGCTAACAAAAAAATGCATTACAAATGTAGAATAACTCGAGATAAAAAGGGCATGGATCGTGGATTTTACCCAACATACTTTCTACACCTAGAAAGAGACTATGGCAAAAAGGTATAAAACATATCCATATCCTCTATATTTTTATTTCAGTTTAGACATAGTTATAAATAATAACATTTTGTAGATTTTTCTCTTGGCTGGTCGTAAGAGAAAACGGAGTAGAACAAGTAATTATTTAATTTCTACCGATCCAACTGATTTATCTAGGGGTGGCGAAGCCTATATTGGGAAATTAAGGTCGACATTTCTTGGAACTCAATTTACTGTATATGATAATGGCTATTCTCAATTGAAAGATGACAAACGAGAGGAACGACGTTCACATCCTCGACAAGAATTGGCTGCTGTGATATATGAAACAAATGTTTTAGGCTTCAAGGGACCGCGTAAAATGACAGTTATCATCCCCGGTATGACCCCGGATCAAAAAAGGGTCGAAATATGTCCGCGAGATGAATCAGAAACTTTATTAGGTAGATGTTTAACTGAAACCAATTATTAGGATATACTTTTACTTAAATGAAATCCATAATACTCTTGTTATATTTTAGAATGTTGTAAATCGAAAAATATGGATAATTTAATAGAGTTGCATAATAAAACACCAGTGTGGAACGATGACACGCAATCATATGTCCTTAATTTTCACGGTCGCGTTACTCAGGCTTCTGTGAAGAACTTTCAGGTAGTTCACGAGACCGACGGTGAGTAATAAGAATTTGATAAATTATTGGGTGGGACGTAAGCAGACATCTCGATACTTTAGATAAGGGCGAAATACCTTATCACTTCAAATAAGAACTAAGTAGATGCTTTGTCATTTAATAATAGTCGGTTAAATACTTCGACATAATTTTTCTGCAATCTAAATTGAACCCCATGTGGTATTTTAAAATTAAGTTAATCCTTACTATGTATAGTGATTAGATCTGAGTGTGCTTATGAAATTTTTCAAATCAGGATAACAAAAAGTATATGCTAATCTAAAAATATAGGAGGAATCACGGTTTCAATTTAAGTTGAAAATAACTTTTTCCGAGGTGTCTCGTTATTGTATTAAATTAATCTTTTTTCATATCAAATGTCAAACTTTTTTTATTGTACATCCCTTCCAAGGAAATATAAAAAAAAAATAAAATACAAACAAAAATTATGCAACAATATTTTATTTTTTAGAGGATTACGTGGTAATGCAGTTCGGCCGAGTAGCAGAAGACGTTTTTACAATGGATTATCGATTTCCTCTGTGCGCGCTCCAAGCGTTTGCCATAGCACTCAGCAGTTTCGACAGTAAACTAGCGTGCGAATAATACGTTTCAAAGAGATACAACAAGGCACGAGTGCAAGTTACTGAACGCGACACGCGACAGACAATCACTTTAAATCGATTTGCGGAGCTTTGAAATTTGTACATTAGCAAATCGTGAAAAAGCCATATCAACGTCGAACTTGTTAAAAGTGATCATTTACAAAAGGTGATTAATATTCTTGTGTATTTCAAGAAAAAAAGAGGTCGTCGTATCGCGTTTTGATGTTAGTGGAACAACGACGAAACATTTTTAAGAACTCACTTTTGCGGGAAATCGAATCTGTCGTGGTTTCGTGGAAAGAATTTATCTAACGACTTAATAATAGTAAACAAAATGGTTTTACTATGTAAGGAATTGAGCTTTTTGAATAACTGTAGTATGATATAAATTAGTTATTTTTCTTGTAATGCATAGCCGCCCATTCAGTGAAAGTGTCACGATATTAGGTATGTTAGTTATTTATTATTTTAACTATAATTTTAATGAATATTTTGCTATTTTTGACGAATATCTATTTCTAAATATTATTCGTAATTATTGAGAAAAAATGAGAAAAAACAAAATTTTTCATAGCACTTTTTATTACATGAATGTTTTAGTATTTTTAATATTTCTGAATAGTAAAACCATAAAGTTTCTAATTTTAAGCTAACACGTGAATTGTGCAATTCTCTTTAATGCTGTTAAAGTTTGATAAATTCACACCTAAAGTGACATTCAAGCTTTATAGAAACTACCGGTCAATTTTTAAAATGACATAAATTTGTCTATACATAAAAGAATGATCTTTATGTGTTCAATTTAAAACAAAAAAAAAAGAAAAGAAAAGTGACAAATGTAAATTCGCTCGCTGCGAGCGTAACGAGCCTACAGTACAGTATTATTTGTAGAAAGCGAGACATCATGCATCATTTCCCATAGGATAAATCTAACGTTCCATTAGCGAAAGAAATTCTTTGATATTATTGAAAAAACATATAAAAAAATAGGTTTATCAATTCATAGGAATTTATTAAATGAATTCTTTAGTACGTTTTTAAACAAATTTTCGATAAAATATATAATATTTATTGTAAGTTTAGCAAAATTGGCAAATAATTTTTATAAAATTATTAGAAGAAACTTTTTATTTTTCTATGACACTTAGAAAATAATTTCAGAGAAGTTACTTCGCTAAGATCTTGTTAAAGAATCGATTATCATGTACTTAATTAATTTTAGGATTGATCTTTGAGCAAGGATCTTGTATATTATGCGACGCGAGAGGCGGTTATCTACGTAACCGCGTAATAGTTTTAGTAAGATGAAGTTGGAAAGGTGAATAAAGTTTGAGAAAAGAACCATGTCTTGTTACACGTTATATATGATGGCAATCTCACAGCATACACGTTAAACTCTTTTTAAAAAAAGGAAAATTCCACTGATTCTTTAGATAAAGTAAAATTGCATTTGGCTATTTTAAATACGCATTTAATGTGTAGAATGGATTTGGAGTGAGAAGTAGTATTTTCTATAATTCCTTTGCAAAATTAAGTTACACGTCATTTGCCACAGAAATTTATGTAGATTTATTTATTGCACGCAAATTGTATACCATAAATCATAAGCAATATATCAAAAAAGTACGGCATACAGTGTGTCTAGTCTATAAAAGTTACAATGGCATAGAATTTGATGGCAGATGTTTTACACTAGGTTTTCCATATGTTGTATTATTAAAAACAACATAAGACAGATTAAGCACTGTGTTCTTGAACAATAAACTTTTTTTCATATCCACCACATGAGTTTTTCTTGAACCCTTGTTGTTTACTTATCTTCACATTAAATTATAAAACCATTTTATCTTAAATTTAATATAAAATATGCATTTGTATACAAAATACTCTCAAAAACAAGTAATTAAAATAAGACATTACAATATAAGCGTTTTATGTTTTTTTTTTATTTATAAAATGATGTTTCTGATATATATAAAAAAATTCATACATTTTGAAAACTGAACGATGGCAATAAACAGCTTGTTTTCTTAATTTGAACACTCAATTTTTGTTCACGAGCCACATACAATTTCAAGGCACTTCAGTATACATTATTATGCAGCAAGTAACAATTGTGAAAAATTTTATAAAACTATATACATATATTTGAAATAAACGATTTCCCTATATATAAATATTATATGAATGTGTTTTGCCGAACTAAATAATATCATTCTTCAAAAAGAGATGATATGTAATCAATTTCAGCTCTTTTTCAAACTTGAATCACATCTCTGTAATATTATTTTTCTATAATTTTATTTTAATTTTTACTATGATTAAGTGATGTTGTTTATTTAAAATTTAATATTTATAAAAAAAATTAGCTATTAAATAATAAATAAATAAATTTCATATATATAATGGCCTATTATCATAATTTGACAGAACTGAATTCAAGAAAGTAAATGAAAATGTTTAGAATCCAATTAAATACAAATTCCAATAGTCTTCAAATAAAAAATAATTTTTTGGTGTTCAAACTGCATATAAAAATTTACCTTCAGTCGACATTTTGAACTTATACTTTCGCGTATGTGTTATATAAGATTATAGTAAAACTAAAATATTATCTTTATGTGTCAAGGCAATTATAATATACTGTATATCGCTTGCAATTATTCATATGTATGAAAAATCAAATGTATAAAATATTTCTCAAACTATTAATAAGTTAAAACCTAACACTGGACGTTTAGAAACTGAACATTTTCGACTTTTAAAAAGTACAATTTCCTACCGCAGCATCTATCTGATCTTATTATTTCAAAAGACACTGTAAATAACAAGCAACAATTTTTTGGTGACTATAAATACCATGGACGCGCATACCCATTATCGCACTAAATTTCTATCTCTATACACATACTCCCTTATTAGAGTGAAATGGCAGTCTAATTTTCCGTAAAAAAAATAGTACGATTTCCGTTTCCACAATGGCAAATAGTATTATTATTTTAAAAAGGAGATACAAAATACCAAGATCACACGATTTAAGCCCTCTTGAATTATAAAATTTTTAGCCTGACGCCTTATATCGTCTTTATATATTTACAATTATTCAAATAGAAAAATAGTCATTTGAATAAAAAACATCTTTTTAGATACACGAGCACAATTTGATAAATTTGTACTACTCTGATCGCCGTAATTAGTATCTCATCTTTTGCTTTTTACAAATCAGTCGGTCGTTTAGTTACTTCAGACTTGGTTTCGCGAACCTCGGAGCGGGGATTCGAGACGCCGGTCTTGGAATTCCACTTCCAGTACCGTTACCTAATTTATTTGCCGCGCCCGTCCAGTTGGTTGGTCTTCGTAATTTCGTTGCATTTGGTGCAGCAGATATTGAACTCGGTACCTAAAACAAAACAATGGAGTTTATTTTCATTGTTCAGTAAAATTCTCCTGACAATAAAATTATGTGCTACTACAAGAAAACGCACCTTCAGTTGTGTAGGTCTAATGTTTTCTGCTACCTGTATGTTTTCTTTTGCCGCTTCAAGGCCCCCGTCGTCGTTTCCTATAACAATATGAAGCAATCTCAATAAGACTACCGTTAAGTATTGGACTTAATTAAAACAAAGATTTATACGAACCAATCGCGTTTATTGCTTGATCGGAACTATCAGGGCTAAGCGTGAGTGGAGAGCTTGTCTTGGCATTAAAGTCGTTACTTTCCGACGGTGACGTACTTCTACTGTCTCCGCTTTCCGCGTAAGCCTTACCTCCACCGTTTTTAAGAATAGGCGATGGTAAATCCTTTCCTTCCACCCACGTATTTTCAAGGATCTGACGTCCCTTAATGTTGGGCGTTGATCTCCCGATTTTTCCACCTAAAAATTGAATCAATAATTTAGTATTTTTCATCTTGATTAACGTGATTTTCCATTTATATTATTGTATATAATTCACCTCGTTCCTCCATGCTTGCCATTTTCTTAAGCGCCTCAATGGTCCTCGGCTTTATCGTATATGAAGCCCGACTGCTATCGGAGCATATGCTAAGTCTGTCGTCAAGGTCAGGCGCACTGTGCACGCTAGCCGTGCTCTCGATGCTCTCCGTCGAGCGACTAGTGCCATCGGTCATCGTGAATTCCGTGACGTTCTTCACCTGTTGAAGACGTTGCTCCGACTTGAATCTACTCAGCGCATACATATTCGGCTGAAAGCCTTTGCTCAGTACGGCATCGGATCCCGATGCCGCCTTGCTCAGTGGCTTAAGACTAGAGCCGAGATTCGGATTGGATTTCTGGAACAAATGTGGCAGTTTTGACAATTGACGAGGAGCTTGAATTTTTCTGTCTACTGGTTTCGTAAAGGTAGGCTTATTATTGTCCGCTTGATTTTCATCTATGTCTCTTTCAGCAGGCATGTTTCGGTTCATGGCCGTTTTCTTGGAGAAAGTGCTGAATCTCTGTTGATACAAGTTGTCGGTGCTTTTGGCACTTGATGTTTGCTGTTGAAGAGGCATGGCCACTGCAACTGGTTTATTGTTCAAGACGTTGTCTTGAGGGTGCAGCATCTTTGACAAACGACTGCCGAATTTACTGTCTTTTCTGAACGTGTTGAAACGGTTGGGATCTAGCGCAGGAGCCGAAGAATCTGTTGAATTTTTCTTTAAACCATAACTAAAAACAGAGCATAAAATAAATAATAATACAATGCTACATGTTATTCGCAAGTAAAACATTTCCATCGACATACCTCAAACGTCGCGTGCCGGTTGATTTAAGCAACTTGGAGTTAAGCTGTGCAGTATCATAAGTTATATCGAGACTCTTTTTAATAATTTCAGATTCGGGCTGTTGCAACGATGGGATCTGTACATAAGTTGCGTCAAGCACTTCGGCTTCAGTGTTGAGCGGCTCAGCTGAACTCGGACGCTCGAACGTGACGTCGAGCTTTGTTTCGATATTTGGCAACGTGGGGCCACCGGTAAAGGTAGAGTCAAATTTATTTCCGCTACTGCGCTGCACCTCTTGTAACAATTCAGCGCGTAGATTCGGCACCGCATCAAATGTCGCGTCTAGTGAATTGCCGACGTTTTCCGCACTCTGGAAAGTATTAAAATAATAATTAGCATACTGCTAACTGTATACTAAAATGTGACTATACGATTTGTACTTACGTTTAATCGTGGAATTTGATCAGTAGTAAAATTGGAAGTCTGGAACGTTGCATCTAACCGTTCTCCATTCGGAGACAGGGATGCTGAATTCAGTTCAAACGTTGAATCAGTCTTTTTATCGTTGCTCAATGTTTGCGTGCTCGATAGAATGTCTTTGTTTTGGAACATCGTTGGAGTATCGTGATCGTACGCAATCGTTTTTGTAGAATTCAACGGGTTAGGAGTCTTGATGATAACTTGTGTAGAATTCATCCGAGAAGGGGTCTTGATGATGACTTGCGTAGAATTTAACTTTCCTTGAGGGGATATAATTTTTGTACTATTAGCTTCAACACCAAGTTTATTCACTGGCGAAGGAAAACTTAGATATGTTTCATTATTCTTTTTAGAATCTTTACTAGTTACAAACGTTCCATTTGGACTTGTTAGATTATTATCAGTTATATTAAGATATGTTCTATCACCTAATTGGTCATTAACAAACGTTTTGTCATTGGCATCAAAACTTTTGCAGAAAGTTTTATCCTCAAGAACTGTACAATCATTGTTTTGCTTTAAAAAAGCAGCAATCATAGTAGTGTCCTGCACTTCCTTAAACATACTTGCTTCCATCATTGAATCAGTTAAGATTTGGGAATCAACAAGGCTATCAAGTCCCGCTGCATGTACACTTTCATCTCCTTTACCATCAGATATTATTGACGAATATAGCAATGAAGGCTGAGATATATTCATCAACAAGTGACTCAGGTCTGGGTCACTCATGTCACTGAGTAAAGAACTGAGTCCCTCCTTTGAGCGACCAGCATTCATAAAGGCTTCCATACTAGTTTGACTGCTAATTGAAGATGGACTTTCAGACAACAATGCGGCTAAAACTTGATTAGTTTTTGGCCTTAACATCATTGGTACACTATCTCTTCTATCCTTAAAAATACTGTATTCTTTGTCATTATTATTATTGAAAATCTAAAACAAAAAAATAAACAAATTAACCATAGCATACTACATCATACTAATTAAAAATAAAAAAAAAAAGCAAAATCTTAAAAATTTACCTGTGTAGGAGATTCTGGAATAGACTGATTTTTCCATACATTAGATAACGAATATGGCATTGTTTCTAGCGAAACTGATGCATCTGTATTATCAAAACTTAATCTATTGGACTTCCTCTTGATCCTTGTAAAAGTCCTTGTATCAATAGACTTTCTCGAGTCTAAAACAAAAACCAGTCATCAATGACAACCACTTTTGACCTCATTAAACAATTCCAAAAAGAAAACGTAAAGGAGAAACACTCACAGCCATCCAATGGAGTAGCATTCAGCTCATCCACATCCGCATGGAGCCATGCATCCAGGTCCTCGATCCTGTGTTCCACGCTGTTCCTCCTAGACGAACTGCTGGCACCGATGGAGCACAACCTAAAATCAATGAATCTACCATTATCTCTAAACAGGCATAAATCTCATATATACACACTCCAAACTAATGCGAGTCAAGGTCCGTCCGTCTCGGCTATAAGCCGTATTGACAAGTAGTTATGTGCATTATGCACAGACACACAAACACAAAGGCAACAGACGACATCATCAAAGGACGAATACCACCACTCTTTGCACCTCTCACTTAAGCAATAGTACAAAAAAGAGTACACCTCTATACGCAAATATACAAGTAGTATAATAGCTAAATAATCGAGTGATCGTGTACCATCTGTCGTCGGCGGTGTCGTCGAACTCAAAGACATCGATGATCGACTGTTCATCGTCATCGCGTTGTGGCCGCTCCCCGGCTGCTATACCATCCTCGTTAACACTACACGCGCTGCTACAGCGTTGCCTCATCTGCTGCTGCTGCTGCTGGCTTGCCGACATTTTCTCGATTCTCTCTGTTTCTTCTGCTGCAGCTTTTGTCTCTTCGCACCTATAGTCAGGACGACGACGACGACGACGACGTTGGCGACAATTCCGAAAATACGCGGTGCATCACTTTACCGTTAAACGCAGCAGAGCACACAGAAAGAGAGAGAGGGCATACACTACCGCACAACGGACACGTCTGTATATAGATACACTATACCACACTGCTCTCTCTCTCTCTCTCACTCTGTCGCCACTCTAATGCTACCGTCGTACTGCTCGTTTTTCCCACACGGAGTCAAAGACAGACTACTCTACTACCTATATGCACGCGCCGCGCGCAGCACTCTCACAGGAATGTGTGAGAGAGAGAGAGAGAGAGAGAAGAGAGCGGCGCGCGCTATGTTTATGTCTCACTGGTATATAGGTACGCGCGCGCGCGAAAGTCCGAAATTTCGGAGTATAATAGAGAGAGTGAGTGAGAACGAGATGTATACAGCGTGTAGGAGGGGTATGATGTTGTACGTATAGTATGGGTTATATTATCTGATTATATCTTATCTCGCGCGTGCGCGTTGCGCATTGTTTTCAACCCGGACAGATAGAAAATTACATATATATATATATATACTTGTTGCCATTGGCGAGTCTCCGTGCGTGACCTGTTGCTAGTCCTATACAGCGTATATAGTGAAGACCAACCGATTCATTATTATGCACGCGGAATCGCGTCGACGTCGTCGTCGCGACTGCTGTAAATATAGGCCGTACCGTGTGGCGAGTAGAGAGTTGCTGTTGCTGGTTGTGGTTTTGCTCCGTGGCCTCGTGTGTGTGTGTGTGTGTGTGTGTATGTATCTATCTATATATATATACACACGTATAAGGTGTAGCTTTTTATTATATCGCGGCCGATCGAATGCATACTATATATCGTCAATATAATGTTCACGCTTGAGACCGTATATATATGCGCGTACATATAGGGATATTGTATATTGGAATTTAGAAGTAGCCGCTCATGGCGAAATAATCTTATTTGTTTTCGAGTTTACGCAAAGATAGTGAGACTCTAAGGGGAGACTCATGCCTAATTCATGTTTACACGGCTTAATTATGTAAGATGAGTCACACACACGGCAGAACACCGAAAAGGCATAGTAGTAAGGTATATAACGATGTTGCGCAGCGCTTATACTGCAAGAGCCGATGAGGTATCGCACACACGCTCTGTGGTCGTATTATATATGGAAGCCTTCGGATTTTCGCGCGAGATAAATTATTTATCATCGAGAGATAAGTGGCGACAGCCGTGTTAGATTATATGTACATGGTCGAGGATGTTCGAATAAAGGCTGCATATATAATGTGACGCATGCTCAGGCGTGTCATCGTCATCGTCAAGTTTTCCTCAAATGCGAGAGAGAAGATACAATAAGTTACATTACTTATATATATATATATAAGGTGGGAGCATCGTAGTTATATAGATATTATGCAAACTATTCGGTTTCCGGGGGAACGAGTGAAACGGGATATGTAGTGTGTTTTGGAGCTCGCTCATATATTTGTGGATGCAGCGAGGATTATAGTAGAGAAGGTAAAATTAGAAGTTGAGAAAATGTGGGAAAGGAGTTTTTTTTTTCGTTTACTTATGGGATGTGGAATTGCTCGAGACTGACGGTGAGAACAAAAAACAATAGAGAAAGTTTAAATCCAGCTTATTCTTTTTCTGTTGTTTTTTGTGATTAATTGTTATCAGCTATATTAAATTTTAGGATAGTATATTATCAGATATTTTAAAAAAAAAAAATTAAACTACTGTTATACTCTGTTATTTTGTAAAAAAAAAAAGTTTTATTTTTTGTGTTTTGTTACGTGTTTAACGCTCGTTTGATAAATAAATACAAAAATAAATACTGTATACTTATCCCAAAAAACAAAGTTATCTATACTTTGAAATTCTTTTGGTATGTTATGTTTCCGTCGAGTATATACAAGACGTGGTTTAAAGTAGGTTTATAACTTACAAGAAAAGCCATTCTCAAAAAACTCAAGTATATTGTCATCGTTTTATAGCTTTATTTAATTTAAAAATTGTTACTGAAAGAAGTATTAAATAATTCAAAAGAAAATAAAATTAAAATAATCTATTCTTAAGTTTTTTTTAGTTTACCTTGAATACTGATTGTTAGTAGAAAACTACTTATAAGGTAAAAAGTGTTTTAAAACGATGTTACAAAAATGTCTGGATTATTCCGTTTCCTGTGAAGTGGCGAAACTCAGGTGCTTTTAAAATGCATTTTCTTCTTACCTTATTGTGTGTATATACATATATATTGTACATATAAATGCGAAAGTTGCATCCGTATTTTGTCAAAATAAAACCTGAAAATGAGGTGATTAAGCGGATATAAGAGATGCTCGAGGCCAATAATTTGGATATACGGATTGAGTTTTATAATATTGTTTTTATTATGTTCATAAAAATAGACCACCCCGAAATATTTGTGTACCCAACAAGTCGCGCCAATACTCAATAAACATAGACCTGTTCCTAACATATTTATTTTTTATTAATTTTGAAATATCCCGCGTGAAAATATTATATGAGATCTCATATGAGATCGTAATTGAAATCTCATGTAGATCTCATATGAGATCGGTA
>JAYJLV010000027.1:12477766-12498451 GCA_036873485.1 Torymus texanus | reverse complement strand
TATACTACCCTCATAAATTTTCACCCGCGTACGCGTTTGTCTGGTTCTGGTGTGTGTGTGTGTGTATATATATATATATATATATATATATATATATATATATATATTAGTGTGAACTTCGGTGACTTGTGTAGGAAACATACGTATAATATTTATACCCGGCGCTATACGGACCCTTCGAAAATTAATGTTGTACCTTTTGGATCTTCAACATATATATACGTGTGTATGTGTACGTTGCGCATGGTTCATAAGGGTATCGGTGTCTTTATTACGCAAAGGTTCCCTTGTTTTACATATCTTGATAAATTTTCCAAAACCGATACGAATCGTTGAAGGTGTGGAAAAACTCACACGTATGCACATAAACTTTTCGTGTCTTTTTTTTTCTCGTCGGTGTTGAGCGTGAAATCGCGTCATCTCTATACTTCTTCTTCTTCTCGTTATAATGATATTCCATTCACGATCGTCTCTATACGAACTATACGACGAATAACGACATTTTTTTTTCGTTCATGGGTACATTGTAGTAGAAGAAGAAGAAGAAAAAGAAGAAGAAGCCAAACCTTTTGAATTGAAAAATCTTTATATATATATATCGAGACACTCGTGTGTATATTGATAAACTCTCTTGAGGACATAATCCTTCCTCTCATTCACCCCCGCGCGTTGATCGGTACGCGATAAATCTTCAATTTCTCTCGCGCGTGCGTGTGGCTATATAGATTCATACCGAACGGATTGAATTTCGCCTCTGGTGGTATATACTAACGATAGATTCAAATCTTTCCTATATCTATAGATATAGATATATACGTATACACTGCAGCATCCGACCCGCATACGCGACACGCGCGTCTTCGATGAAAAGGCCGATTGAAATTGAATGTGAGCCATGTGTCGTAGATCGCGTGGGTCTATCGTATATATAACGTATAGTGACTCATGGGTATACGAGACCTGCGAAATCTAATGCAACGAGGATTTACCAAAGGATTATGTATAGGGAAGGGGAATTAATGGATCGTTGATTTATTCCACTTTTCGTATAAGGGGGGGGGGGTATTAATGAGGGGCGAAGAGAGTGGGGAGAAATGTAAAAGAACGTTGACTTGATTATTATTTGTCAGCGAGAATTTCTGAATAGCTCAATGTAGTCTCTCTTATTCGCGAGTGCGGAGAAATTGAATTACCGTAGAGTAACGGGGCCGTGATTGTTTTAGATGGAGCGATAGATTATATCGGTGGCCGTGAGCATCGATTGAATGTTTTGTCTTCTTAATTGCTATAAATCCTTGTATAGTTCACTCGATAATTTATGATAATTTTCACTTTTAATTAGTTTAAATTCTATACGTTAATTATATCAAGGTTTTGTTGTCGTTCTAAATGGGTTATACAAAGCAATTCATAGTACGTAGATAAATATTTGTAATACCATAGTTAGGCTACGAGTATTGTAATAAAAATACATGAACGACAAAACATCTAATCTTATACAACGGATTTACCACACACCAATGCATATAATTGATTTCCAACCCAAAACCCTCAAATCCAATTTTCGAAAAGCGCACCAGAAATAAACTCATAGCCTTGCATAGACGAGAAAGTTCAAGGACCCTTTCGTAATAGACCGGAAAATTCATTCTTCGATCTCTCGCGTGACCGCGTCGCAGCACACGACCGAAAAATTCACCTGCCGTCACCAGCCAAAAAAAAAAGAAAAGAAAAAAAAAAGGAAACCAACATAGCTTGAAAATAAAAAAAAATCCTCAATTCAATCAATGAGACGAAATCATAGTCTCATCATCGATGTTTTCTCGGCTCACCGGTTGCTACTACTATATCGTAGCGCACGACTGCCTTTCTCCTCCCCCTCCTATAGTAGTAGCAGCAGGTGCAAACAAAACAATTTTAACCGTGATTTAAAATTTTTTTTTCTTCTTTCCATCTCAACTGTAGACGCGTGCTCGTCGCGCTCGACACCAAAGCCACGACCTCCTACGCCGACGCCTCGGCCAAACATCACATTCCACATGTACACGTGCCCACCCGATTACGCGGAGTGGTATTGCCTCAACGGGGCCACGTGCTTCACCGTCAAGATCGTCGACAGCTTACTCTACAATTGCCTGTGAGTATACATATATATATGTGTGTGTGTGTTTATTGGTAGAAGAGAGACTCCGCGGGTGGTAACGTACCGGTCACCACCGCCCAGGTAGCAGGCCGCACGGGTAATTAAGAGAGAGAGAGAGAGAGGGGGGAAGCGAGGTGTGACCGGTGGCCATCCAAGGATTAGTGGAGAGAGAGAGAGAGACAGACCTGTTCTGACCTGCTAGGGAGAACAATTGTATAATTCTCTTGTACAACTTTAAAGAGATTTGCGTTTATTTTGCTAATAAGATGTATATATATACCTACCTCGGGCTTTTTCATTCAGATTTTCTTAATTTTTTTTTAACTTTTACCACTCTCTCTCTCTCTCTCTTTTTCTCTTTGTATCTTAGTATATATATACCACGTAAACCCATTAAATTTTCATTTTCTCACATTCGAAAAAGGAAAAAAATTCCTGAGCGCCACTTAACAATTACCATAATCATAATAATCACACCGCTTGCTCGCGAGCGAGCGAGCGCGCGCGTGCGTTGTCAAAAAACCTAACGGTCCCCTATACTCGCGCGGTCGCTTCACACCCACCTATAATTCTTTAACGACCCGAACGCGCGCGCTTATATACGGCAGTCGGTACTAATGCGCTTCACTCTACACGGGCCAACACCTCTCTATGGTCTCTCATATATATGAGAAAGAAAAGCCTATATGTGGTGTGGTATAATCTGACCTGACGATCAACGATCAACTGTGAGGGGACTTTTCGGAGTCGACCCTTTTGCCGACAGTTTTCACCTTAATGTTTTCGAAATGAGAGCATAAGTATCGCGGGTTATATACTACTACTACTACTACTACGTACACGGAGGCTTGATTCGCGTCGCGTTCTTTCGTGCGGTCTGCTTCCTCGCGCAACTCGGAAGAATCGTATAGCTGTGTGTGTACACGTATATGCGAGACGACGATGAAGAAGAAGAAGAAGACGAAGAGAAAAAACAGCGAGTGAAGGGGAGTAGCAGGGACGAAAGAGAGAGAGACTCTTTGCTCGCTCTCCTCCTCTTTTCCCACGCTGTTTGCCTTTGCTTTGTCGAGCTGCTCTTCGTCTTCTCTCTTTCTCTCTCTCTCTCTCTCTCTCTCGTCGTCGCGGAAAGGTGGGGGTGGAGGAGGTCACTGCGCTCCTTCGGTGGAAAGCCAAATATCCGCGCGCTCGCTCTCTCTCTCTCTCTTTCTTAATTGTGACCGGTGCGCATGGAGAGGAGAGGAGAGAAGAAGACTGCCGCTGAGCACGTTAATCCCCGGATCGCTTGCGTCGACACGTTTTCCTTCTCTTCCGATGCCAACCTGCTGCTGGATTCAATGAGCCCCCGCTCGTATCCATATACATGATAATAAAAAGCAGAGAGAGAGAGAGAGAAAGAGGGAGAACTCAAGGAACGAGAGGCAGAGATGACAAATGAAATATATATATATATATATATATATATATAGTCTTTCTTCTCTTCGTCTGTTTCTCTCCCTCTCTCTCTATCTCTCCTGCTTCGCTCTCGTCTCTCGCGCGCGGCTTCTTTCTCTCTTCCTGGGAATAATCGCTCGGCGTCATTCTCATGCTGTGAGCGCTCGCTCGCGCGATAGCAAGCCGAGAGAGCGCAACTCGCGAGTAAGAGAGCGAGCGACCTTGACAAGGAAAAACTGCTTCTCTTCTGTGCGCGAACGTGCGCCTTCGCGATGTCGCCTCTCTTTATATACGCCTTCTCACTTACTCTCTCGCGGTGGACTTGTTTCGCCTGAAAATGAACTAACTAATTAACTAACTTGTTTCCCTCCTTTTTATTTTACAGCTGCGCGAATGGCTACATTGGTCAGAGATGCGAATTTAAGGATCTCGATGGTTCCTACCTGCGTAAGTATATTTTACTATTATTGTCATCATTGTTATTCAGATTTGCACGTGTACAATGATTTCTATGGTATATAGATGTCTCTTTCTTTATCTCCCGTTGTCAAGTGAACAGAGGAACAAGTGTACAAGAGATGTATATATATATATGTGTGTGGGTACCTGTGCGCCCTTGCATGACCAGTAATAATAAACTGTGTTGCGAGTGTCCTTTCGAGGCTGACTCAATGTACGCGTAAGAGTGTGGGAAGGACATTAGACGTAGCGTTTTTGATTGACTTGCTTAATAGGAACATAGTTTTTTTTGCCATATAGTACGCGTAAAATTTGATGTTGAAAAGTAAATGTTGAGATTTGTACTTTATTTTGTTATTCTCGATGGCTTTTATTTAATGTACTTAACTTTTGAGACAGTTGTTTTAAGACTTATATTTAACAATTGTTTATCGCATCTGTCGACTTGAGATTTTCTCTTTTACTCTCTGGTAATCCATTTTTTCTATAATTTATTCTTTTATTTTTAATATCCATAATTACCTGTATATCCTTTTTTATAATTTTTACTGATCGAAAATAAACGCATGTATACATATATGGCAAAAAAATATCCTATGAAATTGATGCACTTGTTCCACTGGGCGATAAAACATTTAATGAAAGATAGACGAGAAACAGAGTAGCCACAGAAGGTGAAATGCTTATACAGTTGTCAAAGAAAGAAGAAAAAAAAATATCAATATGTGAATTTATTCTGTCTTTACAGCGTCCCGGCAGCGCGTCATGCTCGAGACCGCCAGCATCGCAGGCGCCGTCACGATAGCAGTATTCCTCGCCGTCATCACCTTCATATCGGTCTACATTCACTGCAAGCGAAAGCAGAAGGAATTACGTACGAGGTGAGTAACTTGCATTATAATACATGGCTATATACGCTTGCGACATATACACACACCACAACACATATACCTATAATACTCAAAGAAAAAGGGGAAGCAACGTGTGCTGAGGAAGAAAAGAAACGGGAGCAGTACGCACTGCGTTAGCACTCAGGGACGACGAAAATTATCGGCGCGAGCGAACGCGCGACAGATGGACACACGGGGAGAGAATGAATGACCAAGGGCCAACAGCCAGAACGCGCGCGTACAAGTAGTATATTTGAGTGAGGATCTTGCGTTCGTGTGTGACTGTTTCGGTGCTGTATGCGCATTGCAGTAAAAAGAAATCGATGGTGTGGAGACGCAGGCTGTTGTTTCGCGATTATTTTTTTTTTTTTTTCATTGCAACCAATCGTATTTAGTATTTATTGGCTTGAGGGTAAGTGATGGTACGCGAAAAAAAAATGGAAATTCAATTGAAATTCAATAGCACTTAGGATCAGTATCGTAAAAATAGGTATAAAAGTTCAAACGAAACAATTATCATAAAATCGTCGTTCCGCAATGAAAAGAGGTACAATCATTAAATCATGAGGGGGGATTCCCTAACGAGATAATACTCCTCAATCTTCGAAGCTAATAAATCTAGTTTTAAGTACGAGCCGCGCGATCTTGATACACCGTGAACTTGAAGAAACAACTCGCTCGTTCGCGTAGCTTTCGGACTGAAATTGACATGAATTTATAACGATTATATCGTTATACGCGGCTACTTCGAACCTTGTATTTTGTTTTTCGACGAGATCGTTGGGTTTTCCAGGGATATTATTTTACTGTGACATAATGCCAAGTTGATGAGAAACAAGGTCATAAGAATTCTCGTATACGTTAAATTAAAAGAAAATCATCACGTCGTAAAACTAGACTTTGAATTGCCTCCAATTGAGCTGCATTATAGTAGAGGCACTCGAGAATGCGTGATTTTCTTAATTACCATAATTTAGAACCTTTTCAATAGGTTTTCATATAAAATTCGATTTGATTAGAGCAGAGCATTTTATTGCTCATTAGTGTTTAACAATTTCACTAGTTTATATTGCAATTTTAACGAAAAATCAGTCCATAGCTATTAGCTTGGCTTAGCATAAGCAGACATATATATATATATATATATATGAATACCGTCTAATTAAACGGTAACTTTCAATTTTAATGACGCAATAAACTAGATATTTAATTAAGAAACTGCGGCAACTACTATAATTCAGCGACCTTTTTTCAATACTCCAATAGAAGTTATCGAATCGTATATATTCTCCGTATGTCATTCGCAAACAATGCATATGTATGAATTTTCTTGGGCGTTGTTTTGATTTAAACAAAGAAAATTGTAAAAAGGATATACCCATTATACACACACATATATACATATTATTACACAACAAAAAGCAAACTCGAGACAGGACTTTTACTAAAATGCAATTTTTTTTTCTCTTTTCTCTTTGTCACTAATGTAGCAGCGGCGTCGACGCGGTGGACGGAGTCGGCCGAGATCCCGAGCTCAGGCCGTTCTGCAGTCGTAGTCGCTCCCTCATGACGACATTCATGGCCAAGAATCCTAATAGCTCGGTAAGTCGATTCCAGGGAACTTGTCTCTCTCTCTCTCTCTCTCTCTTTCTTTCTCTTTCTTACTCTTTCTTACTCTCCGTTTTTCTACCCTTTTTTTTCTTTTGCATACTTTGGCCGTTGCCGCTGAGAGTGAGCGCCGGGCGCGGTGGCGGCGGCGGCGGCAGCGACGGCGGAAGTTCATTTAACCTAGAAAGAAAACCGCGACGAGGCTCTCTTTTTGCCAAGAGACAGAAAAGAAAATACGCTTTTTATTGTGAAATTCAATAAAGGCAAATCTTGTTCCTTTTTTTTCTGTATGTTACGCGAATAATCAAGTCGTCGCATTTAGTTGTTTGACGACAAACAAATAGAAAGTTGGAGTGGAAAGCATTGTATATTCATTCTTTCTATCCTACTGAATAGCTTCTAATTTAATTTAACTATAGTATGTCAAGAATACTTACTTTATCATTCATATGAAACTCTCTTTTTTATTTAATACTTATTCTACATTTAAAAAATGTGAAACTTACTTTTACTTTCGAATTTGCAGACGACGGCGCCGTCGATAGAGCAAACGAGGATGCCGAACTGGAACTACCCGGCAGAGGCGTCGACGCGAATGTGCTCCGTCAACGAGAACAAGCGTCCGAGCCAATAGATTGAGGAGAGGTTCCTCTTTCTCTCTCTCCTCCATCCTTTCTTCTGCCTCCGATACGTATCTGCATCACACCTCCTCGACATTATCCCTCTATCAGCGCGTGAGGCGATGAGAGGAAACAAAGAACGACAAACGAAGCGAAAAAAAGAAGGAAAAAAACAAGAAAAAAACTTACAAGGAACGTGCCGACAACGAGCCAACACAACGAGAGACATAAGTCCGGCAAAAGAGTGTGTGCAACGCGCAGTGGCTTGTGCACACTTCGTCCGTGGCGAGTATTCAGTTCAGCAGCTACAGCAGCAGCAGCAGCGGCAGCAGCAGCGGCGGCGACGGCAGCGAGGACACATGCATTTATATATACATACACATACATACCTATCTATCTACATTCGTTCGGAGAGAGACATTCCGCTAAAGAAAAATTCAGTGCGTGTGTTTGTGTAAACCGTGTGTGTGTGTGTGTGTGTGTGTGCGTACGTGTGCGCACGTGCTTATATCGAGGATGACGAAAAAAAATAAGGCAATAAGCGATTGTATGATAGAAAAAACTACCGAGCGGTTAGCGCTCGCGCGTCTTTACAAAGATCGTCGTGTGCGCGTCGCCTGGGGCCTAAATTGATCATCGTCATCGTCGTTGCGCAAAAATGTTCTCAATTTTTGTCGAAGCGCATGCGGCGAAGGAGCGAGCGAGGGAACGTCGAGAAAAAGATGTATTAGTTTATTGAAATAATATCGTCGCTTCTTCTTTCGTTTTTCTTTCCTTGAACTCGCGTATACTCGTCTATATATGTATCTTCGCGTTGTATTCTCAGCTCGCGCGCTCTCCTTCGCCGTGACTCTCTTTCCTTTCGGCAAGTGTCAAATGTGTGCATCTCCTACCTTCCCAAGTAGCGAGACGTCGACGAAGCACTGTCCTCGTGATCGGTTCTCATTTGGTGAAATATTAACGAGCTAGAAGGAAAGAGACGGCGAGAGTGTGTGTAATAAAAAAAAACTGGAGAACGGCCTCGAACTACTGTGTGTGCTACTTTTGACAAATCGTTCCGTCGCGCGCGAAACTTGCTGACTCTTCTCACTCTTCCGGAAGTATATACATATAACAATAGAGAGCAAAAAAAATAGACGAGATTCGACTTTGTAGTAATAACTTGATTGATTCCGAGATACAATTGTTGTACTTGAGATATAATAGTATATATACATATATATATATTGATTAAACTGTCCGAGAGCACGACAGGATTTTATATTTTTATTGAAAGACCGGGGTCTAGTCTTTCACATGT
The DNA here is from genome assembly GCA_036873485.1 of Torymus texanus. Classification (NCBI taxonomy): domain Eukaryota; kingdom Metazoa; phylum Arthropoda; class Insecta; order Hymenoptera; family Torymidae; genus Torymus; species Torymus texanus. Next base: position 12,490,000 of record JAYJLV010000027.1, on the reverse strand, counting down.
ACACGTATTTACACTTAACACGTGCATACGTACATGCCTACACCGAGAGAAGATGAAAAAAAATAAGAGAAACACAAAATACACAGTACATTTTTTGGTAGGATCGGACGTGAATATTTCGTAGCGGCGAGGCAGGCCTCTTTTTCTTTTCACTTGTACATAGTAAGTTATTATATTGAAATATAAAAAGAAAAATTACGAATACCACTATATATATATACACGTATATATACATATTAACGAAACGAGAAAAATATATTATATAAATATATATATATTTAAAAAAGCACACGAACGAATAAGGCTGCCACTAAAAAATACATAGCTCTGGCTTTGTCGAGAGCGAATGGAGCTCGACAAGTTGGGCTGATGATTGCATCGAACGCGCGACACAGATATTTGCATAAAAACTAATTGACGGAGAGAGGAGAGGAGAGGGGGGTTGTAAAAAAACACCCTTTACTACTCGTAGTATTTTGTATATTTGTAGATAATTATTCGATGCGGTTGCTCTTCCATGGGACGTTCTGCTGCGCAGCAGTGCGTCGTTTTTCGTTTTGTTTCTCTCTTCTGCTTTTTCTTTCTCTTACCCTCTCTCCCCCTCTAGCCACTTTGTTTCCCTTTAAGAGAGAGAGGGAGAGAGATATCTGCTTAGATTAGCAGAATTAAATTCAATAAATTAACGAGTATTTCTGGCAAGAGGACAATGCTATCAGTGAACAAATTTTCACGAGAGAGAAGAAGAAGAAGGAGAGACAGAAAGAATGTGTAAAAAAGTAAAAAGTATCAGCCCAATCGGACCGTACAATTTATAAATAGTCGTTAAATATCGGAAGTTTAAGCGTAATTCTTATTTAATTTAAAAAAAAGTAACAACCATAATTCGTATCGTACTTGGTTCCTAATTTATTATACTGTCATTAATGATCAATAATTATTAGATATATTATTAATTATTAATATTATTATCCATAACGGTAACAATGTCCTCTTCTGCGGTAAGGACGCGCTTGTAATGTAGAGAAATCACAAAAAATAATGAAGACGCGAGGCGCAACTGATAAAGGGGATTGAGTGCCTTTAAAATATTGTATTCAATTTCTTATTACGGAATTTATATTTTCGCTGGAGATGAAGAAGATTAAAAAAAAGACGTATGAGAAAATACACGGCGATAAATCAGACTATTAAAGCGAGACTATACTAATTGTTAATTCGTGTAAATTTTTTCCTTGTACATCATGCCCAAAAGAGAAGAAATGAAAACGTTTCACATAACGGAGACCGTGAACAGTGAACTATCCTCCGAAGAAAGCATTTTTTTATTCCAAAGTATAATGCCGGTAATATAGAATTACCGAAAACATGTTGTAACGGTACGCGAGCCCCTTGAAATAGTTAACGAACTAAAAAAACCCAATTACGCGAAAGAATTAATTGAATTGGAATGGACGATTCCAATGTGCGTTTGTATGTGTGTATGTGTGTTGAGCGAGATTGAGAGGAAGAGCCAGAGCTTGATGTATGTTGCGTGCTGCGAATGTATGACGTGCAGAGCCAGCGGTGGCCTTTGTTTTTCTAATCTAACGCTTTCTATCTCCCTAACTTCATCGTTAAAATAACGCTCGATTAATCGGAAGAACGATCGAAAACCGATAAAAAATGGATTTCATCCGCATTATCATAACAACAAGTTTACGAGAAAAAAAAGAATACACACACATACTCTAGCATTTGAGAAAACAAGCATTTAAATGACAGATATAAAACGAAACCGCTAAAATAAAAAAAAATTATAGAGAATGTTATAATATTCAGTCTACGTGTAATAGTTGACCAACTTATATAAACAGTGGTGACATTTTAATACATCAGACAGCACCGTACGTAAAATAAATACTGTTTTTTTTTGTGAAGGAGAAAACAGCCGCAAGACAGAAAACCTGAAAATTTAATCGAGTAAATAAAAAAATTTTCACAAATATAATAAATCTTCATTCATTTCTTGTCAAAGTTCATAAACTATATACTATTTTAATTGTTTATGGCAAAAACTGTATCCGGGCATCGATTGTAGGCACTATCCTGCACAACGTTTGATTATCCTCCTACGTGGTGGTATTGTGTCTTCCGACTTCGAAAAAAAATTAATACATAAAATAAAAAAAATAACAGGAAAGCCCATCTCTTCGGTTCATTCATTCTTTGCGTGCGATTTTTTCTCCTTCACGATCGTTCAAAAGATAGGATGTAACGATGCAAAATGAAAAAAAAAAAAAAAATATAAGAAAGAACATTTGACTTTTTTCTTGTCGAAAAATTATTGACGTGTGCGCATTTTGACGGCGGATGGTTGGTACCCCGCCTGACACTTTACCGATTATTCCGTACTCGCGCGGTACGCTGTCCGTTGTTAATGTACCAAAGAAACAACTTTGCTTGAAGAAAAGAAAAATACTGATTTACGCGAGCGAGCAAGAAAATATAACGAAAAAATAGTTGATTTAACTAATAATCAATCGAAAAAATAAATGACAGTATGCTAAAAAAAATATGTTAAATTTAATCAATCCCAAAGGTAACTGCTGAAATACGGTTTAGCTAGAGAAATCACCGATCCAGCAATGTTGCAATAAAACATTGTTAATTATTTTTGTAAAAAAGAAAAAAGAAATGATGGTAAAAGAGAACAGCGAATATGGCGAAAAAATGAAATACATAAAAGCGATGAAAACTTGTACATGTATAAACTCTAGCGTGCTCTGCCTATGGAAGCTTACAAATATGTTGGTTATTATTATTTTTATTATTATTACTATTTTTATTATTATTATTATTATTATTATTATTATTATTACTATATTATTATTATTACTATTATCACGTCATTCTCATCGTCACCATCATTATTATCATCGTCATCGTCATTATTATTGAGAAGAAACAGACACCTGTACTCTTGTTTCCCCCAAAATGTTTAATAGCATAAATATTGAAAGAACAATCTTTGGTTTTTTTTAATTTACCTTTTTTATTTACAAAATAATTTTACATATAAAAAAAAAAATAAATCTTCGTTTGCACTTTTAAACATCGGCTTATACCATACTCTCATTTTGGAAGTGGAAAATTACTTTGAATAAATTTCACCCACCATTTGCCATCATGTTGTTTGAAAAATGATTTCAATTTATCTTTTGTCGCAAGGCGGAGATTATTAGACTGCCACTTTATCACAGAACGAGCTATCTGTTCAAACTTAAATTTATTAATACTTAATAGACAAGATACTATGCCCTCTTGTAAATTGTATTCTCCTAAAATTGTAAACATTGTTTTTATTATCAACAAAAAATTCATATAAGATTCCATAAAATAGAAAAAAAAAGTCGAGTATACCTGCATTACCATCGAGAACATCGCAAAGTTGATCAATAGTCTCACCGACAGCATTGTTTGGATTATTTGCTGGAAATGACCGTAGTACATTACCTATAAAATGAAAAGAGCTTAGAGTTACCTATAAATAAAATTAAAATAAATAAGTTGATATTTTTAAAACCTACCCAATAAATTTAAGACTTCATATAATGAAGGATGCATTTGAGTTACTATCATCTGCTTTAGACATCTAACAATATTTTCTGAGGTCCATTCTGGTCCCATTTTTTTGCACAGTAAAAGTATTGCGGTACTAATACCAGGTGCATTTTCTATTTAGAAAATAATGATATTAATAAAGCCAAAATAAAAGAAATAGTTTTTGTTCAGAAATATCAAGTTATTTACCTTGCAAATTTTGAAACAGCTCTACTTTAAGAATATTAGTCATGTATCCGGAATTGGGATACTCATAGTACGTAGAGAGCAACTTCCTCAAAGAGTTAAGTCTAGGATAAGGTGTAGAAACTTGTAGAGTCATAACTATATGCACTATAGTTTTTACTATAACATCTGAAAATAATTATAGTAATCCTTGTTACAAACTGCGAACTTATATACTACACAATAAAGTTTTTATAGAAGTTTACCATTGTTAGAATCGTATTTTGGAAGTATTTCAGGCCAGCACGTTAATGCAACATAAATAATGTTTACGGCTCGTAAGTTTAAACAGTAAAGAGCGTCGCAACAAAAAATTCGTACTTTTTCTCTGTCTTTCTTGATTTTACTTAAAACTACCAGTATCCGAAAGAGCCTCTCCACGATTTGTACCTGGAATAATAAATAAAAAATTTATTTGTTATGAATTCTGTAGTGCAAAATTTATTTGAACGATAAACAATTATTTTGCATACCTGTTGCGGATTACCAAGTCTGAAAAGTTTGTATTGAATTCCTTCCATAACGATGTCCATGAATTCAGGGTATGTTTTGCTGATACTCAATATTAAAGTTACGATTTTTTGTTCGGATCTCGTCATCATTGGAGCAGGTGGTGTGTGCGTTTTGTCGAGCTCTTCATCGTCTTCTACTTGATCAACAGTAAACTCTATCACAAAGCTGTGGAAAAATAAAACAATATATTTACAAATTCAAATCATACTTTTTTGCTGATGTACTTGAAGTGTAATTAAGCGATAAAATATATTTCATTCACATACAGCGCTAATGTTTGCAATTCTTGTGAATTTATGAGGTTGTCCACGATTTGAGTATTGATATCCATCGTCCATTCTTCTGCATTCATTAATAAGTCGAGTTGTTCATGAATTAATTTTGCTAGAAAAATAATAGTAAAAGTTTTATATCACAAAAAATGTACATATCAAATATATAAATAGCTATTGATATTTACCATTTTTGTTTACGTTCATAATATATACTTTATCACGTACGAAATGACTATATTCTCGTTTAGATATATGTTCATTTAACAATGATACTATAGTCGTATTTTGCAAACTAGAATTCGTTTCATTAATTTCTGGAAGATCTAGAAAACTTGAGTCTAATTTTTTTGTTTTCAATTTTTTAGTCTTCAAAGTTTCCCCGTTAATGACTACTTGACGCGAACGCAATGCTCTTATTGGGTTTGTAGATTCACCATCTATATTTACAGTCTTCTTTTCTAGCTTAGTTTTATTACTTACACTACTACTTTGTACAGTCTTATCTAGAATATCATTAAATTGTATAAGAATTTGAAAAGCCATAATTTTAAGAAAGTAATCATTTACCTTCTTTAAAACTAATAAGTTCATCTTCATCCTCGGTTGTAATATTTGGTAAAAGACTTGAGTTCGCATTACAATCAATTGGAATAGTTTCTAAAAATAAAATATTCAAATTAATATTGTAACAATGATTTTAATTAAGATTTTATTAAATACCTTTTATTGGTAAATCAGTATATGATTTATTGGATTTGTTTACTTCTTGGGATAGCATTCTTGGTATTTGTACATTATTAGTTATCAAATTTCTTAAAGATACTGAGTCTGCTTGAACAGATTTGGATATATTTAAATTTCGAGAAATTTCAGCCCTTTCTTTACAGGTCTTATCAAAAACTTCAAGAATAGAAGAGATTTTATCATCAGGCTTTTTGACTTCACTTTTTGACGATTTTGAATTTAATTTAATTTTCTTGATTATTTTTGTGACAGTTTTTTGTTCTTGATCAATGATTTCAGCATTTCTTATTGCACAAATACTTTTTGGAATATGAGCTATTCTTTGCTTTTTCATCAGTAACAAAGATGTACCGTCAATTGATGTATTAATTGGAATGCAAGGCAAATCATTTGTTACAGTAACTGTTTCTATTGGTGCTTCTACTGATGTTGGTATACTTTGCGAAGTAGAAGGTTCTGATTGTGTGACAGTCGTTTGTTTTACACTGATTCTCTTTATATTTCTCATTTTTGTTAATAATTTTTTTCTAGGTATAACTAATTTGTCCATTTTCAAATTTTTTACTGATCTTTTGTGTTTCGTAATATTTGATTGATCTCTGGGTTTTTTATTAGATTCATCAGATTGAATAATATTAACATTATACCTATTTTTCTTTGTCGATAGAAGAAATTGAGATTCAGATGAGTCGTCTGATGAAACGTTTTCCTTTGTAATTTCCATATCCATATCAGTTATATTTGAGTTATTTTCTTCAATAGATATATTTTCTGTGATTTCTGTGTCATTTAATGTTTCCTTTGTAATTTCCATGTCCATATTAGTTATACTTGAGTTATTTTCTTCAATAGATATATTTTCTGTGATTTCTGTGTCATTTGATGTTGCACATAAATTACTTTGCTCATTTTTTTGAGTAACTGAGTCTTGCATTACTTCTGGTAACTCAGTTATTCTCTGTAAATTATCCTCTACAAGCTCTACATTAATTTGTTGATTTTCCTCGTCATTCATTTTTTCAATATTTTTGTGTACTAAATCCTTTTCAACTTCTGATATTGGAAACTGTTGTATGCGGAGTAATCCATCAAAAATTTTTTCGACATTTTTATGTGTGAAGCTCTTCTCAACTTCGTTAGATTGATCAATCAATGATTGATTAATGTCAATATCATTAACTTTGTCAATGTTCTCACCTTCATTTTGTGAATTTTTGTCTTCAGTATATAAATTATCATTAATAATTACGTCATTGTTGACAAACTTGGAATCTAAATTAATATTTGCATTTGTTTCTCTGTCAACAGTGGAAATGTGGCATACATCAGAATTTTTTATATTTCCAAAAGGTGTGTTATTTTCAGAATTGTTTAGAGATTCTTTGCAAGAAATTAAATATTTTTTTGCATCTTCATCCACATTTTCGTTCAAACCTGGACAATGACTTTCATTTGTAATTTCATGTGCTGTATTTTTATTATCTGTAAGAAGACTAGTAATTTCATCAATCGTTTCAGTTCCTCCAGTTTGCCTATTAATTTCTTCTTTAGATAAATATTCGTTTGTCGTAAACTCTGCATTTGAAATGTTCATATCTACATTAATTATTTTATCCTCCTTAATTTCTGAGGTAAGTAAGTCGTATTTTTTAAAACTTTTTGTATTCTCAAAAGATAAAATATCTTCTGAACTGTCACGTGTATACTCTTTTACAGAAATTAATTTTTCCTTTTCGTTTTCCACTCTTATGTCTTGATTATGATTTTCTTTTACTGGTTTACATAAGATATTGTCCGAGTTAGGAAAACTAGTACTTTGGTCAATAATATTAGATTCTTCATTATTTTTATTATCTTCTTCTTCAGATGAATAATTTTTAGATACTTTATCAGGAATAATGGAATGTGAACGTTTTTCTTCTGCATCTAAACTAGTTTCCGAAACAGGTTGTGCGAATTCTTTAGAATTTTTCATTATTTCGGGTGATCTAACATGTTCATAATTATTTTCTTCCAAATTTTCGTCAATCGATAATTTGGGTTTCTTACTCTTTTCTTTTGTAACATCAAATAATTTTTCACAAGAACTATTTATATTTTTATCTGTTATGTCATTATCTATAAGTTGACTTTCAGTATAATTAATAATATCATTATTTGGCAATTCAGTAAGTACATTAGTTTGTTCGTTTGCTAGTATTACATTAGTAGTGTTATAAAGTTTAACTGAAGATAGTTCCATAGGTTCCATATTTTTTTCAGCTGATTGACTAGGTGTAAAAGCATTTGATGAAATTTCATCTTCCTGAATTAATTCTGTTAAATTTAACGTTTGCTCATCTATTGCTTCTTCAGTAATATCTGTATCCATTTCTTTTCTTTTAATTGGTAAGGAAACAGATTCCTGTAAAATAGTAAACTATCATTAGTAAAAATTATTAAAACTTTTTGAATAATATACTACACTATACCATATTTATTGATTTAGATTGAAGTTGATTAGTTTCCAATATGGAAGGACTAGTGATAATACTTGATCTTTCATCACTATCAGAAATTGCAGAACATTCAAAAAGCTCTTCAAGTTCATGATTAGTCAATTTAGTTTTTTTATTTGAACTCATCCTTTTCTCAGGCACTATTTTCCTTTTTTTCGATTTCGTGCAATTTTCAACTTTCCAATCACTGGATTGTCTTTCTGAATCGCCTTTTCTTTTATTTTTTATTCTTTTATCTATGCCTTTGTTATTTTGAGTTTTTAATTGTTTTATTTTACGTTTTTCTCTTTTGCGATACTCAAATTTTTTTTCATTAGGAAGTTGAACTATGAATTTGACATTTTTCGAAGAACCACAATTGTTATGACAGCATCTATTTTTTAGTGTTTTAGGTTTTGTTTTTTTTACTAATTTTTCTAATTTATTGATTTTTCTGGATAATTTATCAATCACCATGAATGAAGAATAAGGATTTTCATTTGCAATCCATGTTTCATTTTCATATTTTCCATCATTAAGTGAAGATACAGTAACATCATTATCATCATTGTGTCCAGTAGAGATAACATTACCCCTTTCTTTGTAGTTTTCAATATTTGATTTAGAAAAAACTGTGTTAAATAAATGTAAATTGTAATAATTAAAAAATATTATTAATGTATAAAATATACATATAAGTATTAAATCATATTTACTTGGTGAATGCGGAGGTGACAAGTATTCTGATAAAAGCGGTGGAGGTGCAGTCATTAACTTTAATATTTGTTCTACTGGAGCAGGTTGGATGAGAATTTCACATTTTGAACAATAAAATGTAAATGGTTCATTTTTTGCATTAATACATTCATCTGTTACAATACCTTTATTTTTTGTTTCAATCTTTTTTAACAAAGAGTTTGTAGATTCTGTCATTGAGTTTTTATGTTTCATTTGTGGTTTTTTAAATATAGGTTCTATAGATTCTGTCATTACTGACTGATCTCTTACATCTGGTTGTTTAAATATATGCTTTACAGGATTTGTCATCGTATTTTGATCTTTTGTTTTTACCTTTTCCTGCATAACAAGAGGGTCTGTATTTGTGAAACTATCGCAAACTTTTATATCTAAATAAAACAGTGAGAATAAATATAAATTTCCTTCATCAAAAGTAATTCACATATAAATATTTAGTTACTTACCTGTTTGGATAGCTTGCTCTTTCATCTGTACATTTGGTTTTTTTTCTGTCTTTACTTTTGTTTTAGTACTTTTAATTTCCAGTTGTAATACATTTATCTCAGCTGGAAAAAAATATATAAAATAAAAAAATTACCAAAAGCAAAATTAAAAAAATATTACAACATCTATAAGTTTTATACCTTCTAAATCTTTAATTTTGTACTTAAGCTGACTGATGTGTTGATTATGTTCATTTATTGTAGTTATGTGCTGATGAACTTGGCCTTTGTAATTTTCCATTGAATTCTTGTAATCTGTAGTTGTCTATTAAAGATAAAATATAATGATTTGTTGTTCAAACAGATGAAAAAGAAATTTATAAATAATAAAGACTTACCAATTCCAATCTTGTCATAACTTCAAGGTTCACATTGTATTTATTTAAAAGGTCTTGTTTATCACTTTTAACTGTAGCAACTTCTTCTTTCAAAGCATTACATTCTATTGTTTTATCATTGAACTGCCTTATTAACATGCTAAAGAAGGTAAGTTTTTTAATATTATTATAAATATTATTACATGAAATGACAAATTCTAGTCTGATTCCAATATTCCACCACTTCAATACTTACTCAGTTCTGGCCAGTTTCTTCTTGAGTAAATATATGGCCTGATAATTCTTATTAACCTTCTGCTCATCCTCCTATCAATACACACAAACATGAATTTAACCAACAAAAAACAGTTTTGCCACAACAATTACTTTGCCGCATAACCTAAACGTCGGCAGTACCTTCAAACAATACACATATAGACTACTTACACGTGATTGCGAGTCGTCTTCGTTTTTTCCCATTTTTCCATCGCTGAAATCCATGTTTTTGCATTAGGATTGAACTGGATCACGTCGTCTATTATTGTACTATTGTTAATAACTTTATATAAACAAATGCTCACATGCCGTGCGGCGAACGCCTCGTGCTCCGTTACTATACATGTACTGATAACTATATACAACTACTTTGCAGCAATTTACAAAAGCTGCGCGACTCTAGCGCCCCGCTGGTGTGCTGCGCACTGCCACTGGCCAGGCTTGTTGGCCATGATTTTAAACCAATCGCTGATTGGTTATGATTCAAATATCAATCAATTAGTATCGCGATCTACAAGAATTATCAACACGCGGCATATGCAGATCGATGCTGGCGTATTTAGCGCTTATGAATGTACCTGTGTATATGCGTTATCCATTAATTTTTTGTTGATTACACATTACATCGTGTACCGGTACGCCAACCGCTTGAATCTTACAGCAATCTTAAGTTGATTATAGTTAATTCCTTTGGAGAAAGTGTTGGTAAGGTAAAATCAACCAATCAACGTACGATTGCTATTTGCACACGCGCACGCGCAGTGTGCAGTATCATATATACATATTAATTCAAAGCATATATATCAAAGCTTTGTTTGACCCATTGATAAATAGAAAAGGTTTGTTTGGTTTACACAATGGAAGGTCACAAAATGAACATTTTTATTTTTTTCGTTTTGGAATATTTGCTCCACAGTTAGGTCCTCGCGGCGTGTATTGCGGTAACCTTCAGAAAGTCATTCTCTTCTCTTTGTCTAATAGGAACAACACAAAAGTACACCTCGCGATACACAATATGTATTATTCAATAATAGATGAATATAAAAACTGCAAAAATTTAGATTTTAAATTAATACAATTATAATTATATGTGTATGTATAAGTTTTAATACTGCATATTGGCATGATTTAAAAAATGCAAAATTTTTTTTACCATTTCTTTCTGAACAAAAAAAATTTTTTTTTTATGTTCTTTATTTTAAATAACATATTGATTGTTATACAACTTACTGCAGTTAACATTGCTTGTATGAAACATAAATAATGTTCTTTCATATATATTCATATTACTATAGCTATACTTATATTAAGTCTGCACGTAGAATTATTAATTATTACTACACTATTATTGTTACTTGTATAAATCTATTTTAGGCATTACTGCAAAATTAACAAAATTAATAAAAAGGTTTAGTTTTAGTTTTAATTAATTATCATGTTTGTTTAAAATATTTATAAATGCTTTAAATATGAGATAACCCCGGATTTTGTATCTTCAAATTGGCCTTTTTCATTTACCCTAGCAAAAATATTGTCGTAAAGCTACAATTCACCCGAAACGTAACCAGATAAGTCCATCATTTTTTTCCATTTATCAATAGTTATAATTTATTTTATCTATTCAAATTTAATGTGAATATGATGGCTAATATATATTTATCTGTTTATTTAAAAAATTCCTATACATTTTCAAATTATAAACATTTTAAAATTTTACAATACAAATACAATAACGAATGGTCGTAAATTTAATAGAAATGTCAGAAAAATAGAAATTTCTTGAATAAGTTAGAATATTTCATTGAACAATTGCCAATCTTGTAATTTATTCACCCGTTTCGTAATTAAATGAATGAATACGCTCGCTAAAATAAACGCGAATCGCACTAACAGTTAAGTCCAGAGTTCCCGGAATAACCAGATAAGTCCATACATACTTTTGTTGAGTTCTTACTTGTTTTTAACGCATCGAAAAATGTATAATCTGTCCAAACCAGCGTGTAAATGTGTGTTTTGAATGTGTCAATTGACTATAGTCATGTAAGATCGATCTTACATACATAAGTTTGAACATTCTCGGAAACTCGAAAACTGGACCTTATTCGGTTATTCCGGAAAGCCACGGATATGTATTTAATGTAGTTTTGAGTCTCTTTTTTGTACATGTAAACTTTTTATTTATATAATAAATTACACATCAGATCCATTGCATATATATAACAGGTGCGAGTATATACATATCGCCGTTTCCTAGACTAGCACCACCAACCTGCTACGAAAACCAGCACATTTCGCGCTTTTACGGCAAAGACTAGCAGATTTCGTGCCATTGTCTGCTCCAAAGATTATAATTCTGTTAATTATATTATTTGGAAATTTCTGAAGATTTTGAAATTAACTTATAATCAATCAATATGACATGAATAGATATATTGATAATCTATCTATAATCATTTAAATTATGTATAAAAACTGAATAAAATAACAGGTCTCTCTTAAAAAAGTGATGGATGAAATCTGTCATCACAATAAGACTGTTTTGATTGGTTGTTGTAGACTCATTAGA